>BJFM01000730.1:121522-148143 GCA_016586285.1 Arothron firmamentum | reverse complement strand
ACACACACACACACACACACACACACACACACACACACACACACACACACACACACACACACACACACACACACACACACACACACAATGGGCAAAGAAAGAGTAATTTCAAAATCAACCCTTTTTGGGTGGGGGAGAGTGGAAAAAAGAATGAGGGCCACAAAACCTCCACCAGGGTTGGCTGATTGTAAAGGACTGTCAGTTACTGCAGTCTTCTATTCGGCCAAAGGGAAGCAGCAGGATTCAACTTGGGGCCCAATAAAGGACTATTCTTCCTGGAAATCGGCCCTTGCACATGGACCTGAATACACTGGAACGATAATCTTCTGAGCTGTGGGAGCCCACTCTATATTCACAGGCTGTACCACCCCTGCAGACACAGCTGCGCATGCTGATGCTGCTACACACACTTTTAGACTAACGCCAAAGCTAACTCTGGGTTAGAAAACTCTTTTAATCCATCCATGTGACAGTCGTACAGATAGATGATAGCAGCTAGTCTGTATGTAGGAACTGGCCAGGGCAATAGGAGCTATGGGCAGAAGTGAGTTCTAAGTCTGACAATATGCAGTTCCTCGATTGGCCACTAGATGCTAGGTGTGCAGCATGAGCAAACGTTCACTCAATTGCATTTCAAAATGGCCGACCTTACATAGTGTGGTATCTTTTAAACAACAACCTAAAGTCTTCCTACAGTAGTTGGCTCTCTTTGCTCGGTGGTGGGGCTGGTGAGGAGTGGTCTGGGGTCAGCTGTAAGTGGAGATTCTGTTATATCAGGTCAGGCATGAAAACACATTTCAGCTGCCCTCTGGAGGCAGGCTGCAGTATGGCAACAAGCACCATTAACCTCAATAAACAACCTTAAATAATTTTATATAGCTTGCAGTTCATACAATTTGTTGTTTTCAGGTTAAGACGTGTGGATCCATTTTGATTTAGTCTAGAAATGTAACTCGGTAATGAAGTGATGAGCAGGTCTCATGAGGTTCACGAGCCTTTATTTTTTCTCTTCAGAATGATTGAGCTTGACGAGACACCAGATTTGCTGTCTGTGTGTGATGAGGGGGTGTCCTGTGACAGGGTGATGCGTGGGAGGTTTTCCTGACTCTTACTCTGATTTTTTAAAGCTACAGAATTCCAGTGATAATGCTTAAACTGACCGAAAAAATAACCAAATAATTTAGGAATCTGAATTTTTAAAAATATCTTCCAAACAAAACATTTCAAGCCTTCTCAAAGCGCCTGTTTGTGGCAGATTGATGGAAATGAAGCGAAATGCTGCCCTCTGGTGGACAGACAATGTCTGGTCAGATGTCTTCCATGACCTTCATGTTTTCCCACCGAGCCAAACACAGCCGATCTTAATTTCCCTCAGATTTCTTATGTCCACTGGCCGAGTTGTTGACAGTCAGAGAAGATATTTTTGGCTGCACGTTGAAGTCTTTGCTTTGATGTTCTTCACACGCCACCATTCTCGCCATCAAGACTCCCGCCCAGAATCACTTCAAACACGCTGAGGGCATCTGTGGTTCCACATGACAGGAAGAAAATCTGCCATGTCGAAATCTTCTTAACTGTGTCGGCAGTCTGGGAAAAACCTTGGCGAGGCGTTCTGACAAAGCCTGACTAGCACACGTGATCAAAATATGTGAAATATGACATGCACTTCTTACAGCCTGCTGGATGCAGCTTCTTTGCTGATTCTCAGCAATGATCAAAAAACAGATTCAAGTCAAGCACTGGCTCCTCCACTTCTGAAGTGCCTTTCAGCAAGGTCAAAGTAAGGTCAAAAATGTAAACAGAAGACTTATGTAAATTAGGTGCCGATGCTCGGTCACATGTTGGGTCTGATAACAGAGCTGGAAGTATTCAACCTCAACAACATCATGAGAAAATACAGTATATAGATTTACTTGTGTACTTCAAGCACTCAAGTAGTTGATTATTTACTACCAGAAATTACTTAATATTAGTCAATTTAATTTGGTAACATTTCTAATACTAGTAGGTGAATTTTAGTTGTTATTGTCATTTTCAAAAGTTTACTTTTACGCAAGTCTCTCACTTTATCTAGTAACAGATGTCATAAAAGTAATGGATTACAAGTATGCAGTATTCGCATTAATGCAACCGGGTCGAAATTAAATGACTTGAGATCATAACACCACCCGAAGCAGGTTCAAAGGTGAAAATAGTTAAAAAAAAATGAAGTATCTGAAATAGAACCACAAAGTTCCAGCATTCTAAGACAGGGAAGGACAGCAGAACAAGACATGTGACACCGGGCCAGAACACACACTTCTGGGTCATGCTGCTCTGAGAGATTTATTTAGTGATTTTTCCTTTTTTTTTGTGTGTGTGTTCATTTATTAGGTTTTTCACTTGCGCTCCTGTCAGGAGGATGGTCAATGGGACAATCAAGCAGCAAGAGTCACAGTTCATCATCATCATCATCATTATCATCATCATCGTCATCACCATCATCATTACTGTTGCCACCATTATAATCAACCTCCTAATAGTATCATAAATATAATAATGATAATAATAAATTTCATCATCATTTAACGTTGCCCTCAAGCTAGAAAATAATTTACATAACATGTTTTTTTTGTTAGTTTTTTTTCCACTGAGCACAAACATTCCAGCAACACACTCTAGGATTAAGGGTGGGTAACAATCAGAAAAGCATGACTTTTTGCATAGTATTAAATGAACAAAGACATTGAGTTCTTTATTTACAATTATTGTCTAGATAAAAAAAATCATAAAAACAAGATGAACACTTAAATCACTTACCCAAACATGGCTAAGTATGCCAAAAAGTTATCTGTTGGCATTTCTTTTTCTTAGTTCCACAAACTGCATGCTGCTAAATACAGTACATCGAGGCAGGTGAGAGTATATTGCGAGAAGTGTCATTGATCTCATCATCATTGTCTTCGTCAGTGTCACTCAGCAACAGAATTATTAGATGTACAAGGTGTGTTATCATCAAGATTGAATTGCAATGTTTCTGACAGGAGCGGCTGTGTTGGCTGCATGGACATGTGGTGATGCATGATGGGAGATGTAGTCAGAAGGAGGTCCTGTTTTCACGCCAGGCAGTTTATAGATTTCTATTTACAAAGATCATTTTATGTGTCCTCTCGGAGCCCAGTGTTCTCCTGCATGTAAAACTGCATTGCTAACGTTGGACTGAGTTTTTTTGTTTGTTTTTGATTTCCCATTGTGAATATTTTTTGAGACAAAGCAACTGTTAAGTTAGAACAACATAAAATCTAAGCAGAATATGTGAATCCAGACTCTCTGATTTCAACTTAAAGAGGAGAAATCTTTATTCAAAATGCTCCATGTTGGGTTTTTCAACAGGCCTGAGCTGACTGGTAAAGCTTGTTCACCCTCTCCAGATGGACCGGCTGACTGGGAGATGACAGAGGAGGATACAAAAAGAAAAGATGCGCATGTAAATGAGTGTAAAAGCTGCAGTCGTGATAAGTAGAAAAACTTGTTGTTTTTTAAGTTGCAGTTGCATAATGATCCTATCAGGCTGGCCAATGACTTCAGTTAGTGACAACAGCAGGAGCTCGTCCGTCTGAGTGCAATAAGACAGGGGACGTGTGCATTTTGCAGGTTCTCTGTGGTGACGTCTGATTGGTTAAAGCACAATAAATAGTCCTAACTAGTGGATACAGTTGAGATGCTAGAGTACCGTATATTCTGTGATAGCAGGAAGACAAGCTCGGTTAAACACACAAAAGCACATCTAGAATTACACCACAGAAGTTTTCATTCATAACCAGATAGTGCAGAAAAGGATCATCTTTTTTATATATAGAAAAAGAGTCAAAGCAACATTCCATTTTTGTTGTAACTTGTGTTTTTTTTGTCATTTTTTTCTTGTTTAGATGTTAGAAAATATTATTGAGAGCTTCATGGGGATGTGCATTTCCCTCTGTAAGAGAAAAAGCTGATACTTTGAACCAAAGTATGAAGTCAAATCAAATGAAAATTTTAAAATAAAATATTGATTTCTGCTATTTTTGCTTACACATTGATTTCTCTAGTAGATGTTTGACTTGAAAGGTCCTGATTTTTTCTTGATCTCTGCCTTCAATACGCACGCATATTTAAAAAAGGAGAGAAAAAAGGAGTGACTAAAAGAAATATTCCTCCTCTGTCACAAAAAGGAGGTGTCCGTTTAGAAAAGGCAAGCCACTCCAATGTGATCCCAACAATCATGTAGTGTAATACTAAGTTTCCACATTTATTACGCATCCCGTAATATGTTTTTTCTTTTGTCAATCCTCTAAAAATATCTACAATATTTGAAAAGACAGCAGGCAAATTCCAGCACGTTTTTTTGTTTGTTTGTTTTTTCAGTAATGACACACCAACACAGCTCTGCTTTCGGTGAGCTCCGGCTTCGCCTTTTGCTTTCTACAAACCAGGAAGTTTATCTCTACGAGGTTGTAAACAAATTACATTCTCTTTAAGACATAAATAAGTCAAAGTATTTTCAGCCATTGAAGCAGGAACAAGGCAACATGCCGACAAACAAAGATAAACTCTCTCTAAATATATTTGTATGTATTTATATTTATAGAATAGATCCTGTAATTGCTATCGTCTTCAGTATTATCTTGTGGTCCTCTTTTCTGATGGGTGCAAAACCACTGTGCAAGTTGAGCCCTCCCACACGTCTCTGTTTAAGGATAAAGTCATTTTTTTTATACAGTTGCATGTTACATGTTCATGCCACACAGAAGAGGGAAATTCGCAGGCAGGAACTCAGAGAAGCTGTCTTTAAAGTCCGCCATGAGGCCCGGCCCAACAAAAGATCTCGGATAAAATTAAACCCCTTTTAAATAAAACTTGGGTAATGTACATTCATGCAGGAGCAACGATAATAAGAACAATAATAATAACCAGAATGAGAACCAGAAGAATATTGTTTAAACTATTATCTGTATCCACAATGTTGTTACTGAGGAGGGGGAGTGTTGAGGGGAGTCTGTTTTGGGGATTTTAACTCCTCAGCGGTCGTTTCGTTTTCCCAGTACCACTCGTGGCACCATCCGTGGAAGTGCAGTCAGCGGCACGTGGCACCGCCACCGCAACCACATACAGCCACAAAAGCAGCATGGCTGGGGAGGTTTGAGTGGCTTTGCTGCGCTTCTTTTGATTGCATGTTACGTTTGTTCTTCTTTTCACCTCATCGTGAGATTTTCTTCTCGGTGAGCGAAGCCTTATGAGCTAAAAATGTGAAGATTCTGCCAAAGGAACGAACCTGTACAGCTGCTGAACGCAGGGTGATGACAGCTGAGCCAGACTGAGGGGCGACGAGGTGCGAGAAAGTGTGGAAGGGATGGGGTGCCCCCCTCCCGTCCCAGATTGTGAGGAAATTACAGAGCCGAGGTTGGCGTTGGGGTTAGAGGCTGGTCTCCAAGCTGTGAAGAGGGCTTGCTGGGCTGGAGGAAGCAGCTGATTTACTGGTATCGATGGTGAGATTGATGCCACTGTCAATGGCGTTGTTATTCTTGTTGGGGGACGAGGGCTGGCTGGAGTACTTGCCCCTCCTCCGGGTGGAATCGTCGTCCGTGTCGTCGATGAGCGGGATGCTGGGGGTGGAGTCGTCTATCCTAAACTCGGGGTGAGTCATGAAGTTGTGGATGGATGATCTTGAGTCTGGTTTTTCCAGGCCTTCATAGAGGGAGCTACGGAACGCATTCACCACGCGGATCTGCCGTGGGGAAAAGGAGAAAGAGCACGATGAGAGAAGACGTCACGGGAAAGGATTGAAGGTTTGGATGGGGAGGGAGAGAACCTTGCAGTTGTGGTGAGGAGGGTGGGGGGAGGAGGAGGAGGTGAGGGAGCAACAAGAGAAAAGGCAACGGCATTCTCTGTTACGTTTTTCACATGTCTACAACTCACTCGGTTTTAGCGTGCAGAGGAGCCGTGAGGAACACAATCATAAAAAAGGAAATAAAATTCTACATTTCAGGGAAAAATAACCAAAGCAACACAAACGCTCGTTGTAAGTATACGCTTTCGTCCAATGTGCTGTATACCTAGAAACAAGCCATGTTAATAAATGGAATGCTCACAAAAAAAAAAAAAAAAAAAAATCACATGCAAGTTTGAGGAAATCTGGTGGACGAGGTCAGTAAAGAAGGAAGGAGGTTAGATCTGAGAGATCCAATCAGGTGATTTAAGAACTTCTGTAGGTTCCCAGAATGCAGTCTGGGAACAGATCCACACAGACTTGGAACGACACACGCACAGACAGCACAGGATGGCTGAAGAGTGGCTCCACACGGAGCGATGGAGGCCATCAAACTCTTAATAAGTTTGATGGAAACGACATCCAAAAAAAAGGGACAAAGAGCAAACACTGCAGGTCCAGATGGATGTGAGACATGAACCACATGCAACAAGACACGTGGACGCAGACTGCTGACAAAAAACATGTGAAAGGGAGAAAGGCAATATATTTACTGTCTCACACTCAACTCCATGCTCGACTAAGTAAACACTCAAGTATAGGTCGGCCTTTAGGTAGAGAATCTATATGATTTTTCAATTTAGGGATTAGAACAAAGTATTTAGTGATCAAACTGCTGAAATATCTGCTGAATTATGGGGATGTTGTTAAAAGCAATAATATTCCTGTTGATCGTCTGCAGAGATCTATGTATTGTCTGTTTTTCTAAATTCATTTGTGAATGGAATCATAAATATAAATCAAAGCAACATGAATGTGTTGGGGTTTGGTGTTTCTGCACTGTGTGACATTATACACTCCTACAATATCACGTGTATTTTAGCTTTTCCAAAACAAGGTGATTATATTGAAGTGAGCGAACAAATCAGTTAGCTCTCCAAATACTGCAAATATTATAAGTCCTTCAGCACTACTGGTATCACAACTGAACTTTTGGTGTCTGTTATAAAGAGACAAGACAGAGAAAATGAGAGCAGCCTGTCTGGATGAGTGCACATGACAGGACGTCTGACAAGTAACACTGATGAGGTGTCAGAAATGGGTGGGGTGGGGGGTTGAAAAATTTGTCGCTGGTGCTGCGGAGGATCTATATCCGTTACTATAGCAACATGACATCCAACTAGGAGGACAGTATGGAGCGACAAGACGGGATGAATTATTGGTGCAGCTCTGTTTTTTTCGTTGATGTGCTGAGCCCTTCATTTTCTGCGCACACAACCTAAATTTTACATCTGATAGAGATTAGAGAGCGAGAGTGTGAAAGAAAGACAAAGCACAGCCCCTGATACTGACAGCTCCCACGTGTAGGTAAGTTTTTAGTTGCACCATTTGAGAAAACATCCTGATTCAGCAGCGGAACAACAGCATCCTTCGTGCGTTCTTGTATCTGCACATGATGTATCAGCTGGAGAACAGATGAGGTGGCAGGTTCATTTCAGCTCATGCTCTCGTGATTTGTCTGACGCAGATTGGACTCAAAGTTAATATCAGACCGAGCTGCAACCTATACTTGAATGTTTGTACAGTCACTGTGGTGAGTTGAATTGGAATTAGTTTACATTGTGTGCAATGGCATAAAAATGGGAAGAGCAGTGGATGGAATGAGCAGAGGGAGACAAACTCACAACCTGAAATGTCACGCCGTGGGTATCACCCTTAGTCCTGCGCTCCTAGCACTCTGAGGAAACACACACACACATTCAACAATGAGAAGACAGTACACCCTAAGCATGAGAGGAGATTAAAAATGAATCTGAAATCCAGCATGAACAGCAAAATAGGACAGAAGAGAGACAGGAAATGATCAAAGCAGGACAGCAGAAAACGGGGGGAGGGACTTCAGCGATGCCAACCACAAAATGGAGGTGGTTTTAAGCCTGCGCGTTTTGGTTCACGACACGACGGCATCCCTGAAGCAAATAGAGCTGAGAAGCAGACTGACAGAGATCTGACTCACGGCCAGTAGTGGAAGGAGCAGTAGCAGCAGTAGTGCTTGTAGGAGAGGAAAGGGCATTGGACAAGGACACGTGACTAGGACTAGAAACATTGGTTACATCCTGCGTCTGGCTGGTGGTGGATGACTGGCGTCTCAGAGCCCCGGCCCCCTGAAAGGAGGTGCCGCTCTTGAAGGTGTTGACTACTTCAATCTGTGGGAGGAGAGTGGAACAGAAGACAAATGGCTGCTCAGAGACACAGAGAACAAATGGCAACATAGGCTGGCTGAATGAGTGAATCTGGTGGTGAAAGCACAGTGTCTCAACCATGACACAATGACGAGATGAGCGTCTGGTAAGAAAACAGTTCTTTTATCTCAGGTAAATTTTGATGTAATTCTTTTTTTTTTTTTAAATCCTTATTTATTTGCAATGTTTGCATCTATTTTTGTTCTTTCATGACATTGAATTAAACTATGAGTGTTTTCATAAAGAGCTGTACTAATGTAAATACAGAAAACGACCATTTGTCTCTTTTTGATGTTAAACACCTGACCTGTGAAAGGGTTCAGAATAAATTCGGAGCTATACTTTTATATTTTCTGTCTTCCAAACACATTTGTGGGGTCATGGGGGACAGTTTCATTCTGTATCAGTCCCATCAGATAGATGACATAAATCACAGTGTCACAGTGACAACGGCGTGCAGAGCTGGTCACAGTGGTCCACACAGCCGATCACACCAGTCCAGTGGAATCTTCCTGTACCTAAATAAATCATTTTTACACAAAATAATTTAGATACATGACTTAGAATCTAACTACTCATGTAATTCAAGATGAGAATAGACAACAGAAAACCCATCTAATCATACTGAGGCGAGGTGCAGCATGAGGAGGTAAAAAAAAATAGCATGATCCATCCAACATGACATGTCATCTGCAAAATGAGGCAACACATCATAAAATAGATTCCCATCATTCCTACCTGAGTCTGAATGCGGTTGAGTCCTCTGAACCAGAGGATCTGTCCTCTCCTCAGTTCCCTCTCTGCGTGGTCGATCTCCTCATTTTCTTCATTCACATCCTCCTCTGGTAACTCATCTTTCTGGGTTAACTGGCCTGCTCTCCGCAGGAAACGTAATTTGCTATTGGGTATGGTAGCTATCACCTATCCCATAAAGGAGACAGAGCACGGGGTCAAAGGGATTGCAAGTCATAAACTGACATGCTCATAAAACACATGACATAAACGGAAGAGCAGCAAAACACACAACAGGAAATTATAAAGAGAAGACAGAGTTACAGATAAATGCAGAGGTTACCTGGCCCCAGACCAGCTCCCCCAGCCCAAGAAAAACACACCACATCCACTTCTCCAGGTCCAGAGGCTGACAGCTGAATGGCTTCCCTCCAAACTGCACGATCACAATCTGCACAAGACAAACCTTTAACTCTTTTCCTCCATCTTTAGTTAAACCAATTCTTTCATCTTGCGTTTACCTGCACCGCAAAGGTACCAAAAACAATAGAACAGAAGATAGGGTTCCTAAAAATGCCGTCAAAAACGTTCCTCTCTCCGTGGATTTTTCTGGCATTTATTTCATTAAAGAGCTGCATCATGACAAAGGTGTTGAATATAATGGTGTAGTGCTCAGAGGGAGGAGAGTGGAGGGGAGCGTTACGTCCACTGTCAATGTCAAAGATCTGCTCACCTACATAAAAGAGGGGTAGAAAATTAAATTATGTTAAGTACAACATTCATCAAGGTGCTAAAGTATGGCCTTCATGTCCATACCAATGAAGAGCAGTGTGAAGATGATGATGAGCTGATAGACTCCATGTCCAAGGATGTTCTTAGTCATGGTGCTCGAGATGAGCGGCTTGTTGCGACCATACGGTTTCCTCTTCAGCAGAGACTCTGTGGGAGGTTCCGTTGCCAGGGCCAAAGAAGCAAAGGTATCCATGATAAGATTCACCCACAACATCTGCACTGCCTTCAGAGGGGAGTCCTGGCGAAGAGCAAGAAGACAAAATATGAATGCAGCGTTGTTCTCTCTCTGAACATCCATGGGTATATACACATACGTGCATTAAAACAGTTGATTGAACTCTGACCTGTGTGATGCAGGCACCAGTAAAGGCCACTATAACAGCCACAACGTTGACAGTAAGCTGGAACTGAAGGAACTTGGAAATGCTGTCATAGACATTCCGGCCCCACATCACTGCCTTGACAATACTGCTGAAGTTATCATCGGTCAGAATGATGTCTGATGCCTCCTTGGCCACATCTGTGCCGGCGATACCCTGGAGGAGTGCAGAAAAAGGTGCAGCAGGAATAGACAGTCAGAAATGATGACACACACACATCGGTTCTTGCTTTGCTTGACACCATTATTTCTCAAAGGTAATGAAGGACAATAGGTTAAAGATGATGAAAGAGGCATTTGTGTGCTCCGGTCAAGAAAATCTATATTTCTGGGAAGAGCTTTTGATAGTCTAGCTGTTTTCACCTAGTCCTAATAGCATCCCAAGTGATTTAATCACGAGAGGTCAGCTTTTAGTTTTTAGTTTAGTCTGTGTAAAAAAACAAATGCACCATTTACAACCAAATTTAGGGATTTGGGACTATGGCTTTGCGTTATGGTAAAATATCAACACACAGTTGGTTAAAAGTACTGTTATGAAAGCCACACTGACATTATGTAAAGTCACAAATGAACAATAATGGAGGGGATGGTGCTTTTAACTGTGGTATTTGGCCGTGACACAGCAAGGACCCACATTTTCCTGAAAGGGACCACAATGCACTGACTATGGACACTAGTTCATACCTAATATTCTTAGCTTACACAACACTGCCCATTATAAATATTTCATGAAGATTAGCCAAAGTTCTGAATATTTAATGTAATAATTATAGTGTGTATTCCAGATCAAGTCACCGTGCTGGTATCTTGGATCCTTTGGGATGTAAAGTCAGCAGGTTCTCCTTCATATGTGGCACAAACTATGTTTGTGTTGCTACTATTAGAATAATGTCACAAGTGCTTCAGAATGGTTGTAGGTGGCCAAAGATGCCTACGAACTCAGCCCTTTCAGAACCCATTTTTGGTGTGTTTTCGCCTCCATTAAGTTAAAACACACGTTAGGAGGAGGTGAAAATCCTGCCACGTCGCTTTGTTTAGTTTCATGACACAATGTAGACAAATCCAGATAACTGGACATCTTATACTGAATATTTTAATGTCACATGTTAGTGTCTTGTGTTAATGGTGAATACATTTATGTCATGAAACTAAGAAGACTTTTTAAATATTTCAATCATTATGATTTGAGCAACAAATAAATAGATAAGAAAGAACTACTTTGAAAACAATATTTTGAATAGTATAAAGTACTGCAGGTAAAGCGTGTGAGCTCAAAAATCCACTAGGGGGAACTGCACATCCACACTGCCTGAGGCTGAACGTCAAACTGCAGAGGTGAAGATGACATCTGCAGATGTTGAGGCTGATCTAAAAATACAGCAAGTGCGGTGAGGGGAAAAAAATACTCACCATTGCAAATCCAACATCAGCTTTCTTTAATGCAGGTCCATCATTGGTGCCATCTCCTGTCACAGCTACCACCTGCCTCTGGTCGACCATGGTGCTGTCAATGATACCTAAGAAAGAGAGAGAGAGACACACACACGTCAAAAACACGTGGAGTGGTTCACATCAACAATCGCTCAGAGCACTGAAAGTAAAGGAAATCATCTGTAGATACAACAATGTCAGAATAAATTCACAGTAAGTAACACTAAAGTAATGGAGGATTGATTAGGAAAAACGTAACAGCGAAACTAGTTCACCTTTAACAAGAGTGTGTTTGTCAGTCGGGGAGGATCTTGCCAGGACACGAAGTTTAGGCCAAACCTTGTCAATGCGTTCCTGCTCCACCTGAACAGAAATTTCAAAAAAGCTTATTTACATAGTCATCATTCCTCCGTCTGAGTTCTTTCTCAGTTCTTTCTGTACCTCTCCTTTCTCATTGCGGATCCTCCGGTTGAACTCTTTGCCGTCGATGCAGAGGAAGTCTTCCCCGGGGTGGATGATGCCACACTTGATGGCGATGGCCCTTGCTGTGTTGATGTTGTCTCCTGTCACCATGCGCACTGTGATGCCAGCACGCTGACACCTCTGGATGGCATCAGGGACCTAAGGAGTGTTTCAACAAGCATTTTGTTAAAAAAAAAAAAAAACATGCTCACCTCTGTGATAAAAGCTGTCTTTTTGGTGCTCGACTTTGTAAGGTTGCTGAAAGTTATCTAAAGGCTTTACCACCGAAACCAGTGTCTGCTGCGGAATGAAAGTGGTGACACTGAAACAAGCTGGAGAACGCAGTGAACAGAAAAACTCTCCGAAAAACAGCCTGTTTATAGTTTTCACTTTACCATTAGTATTATACTTTCAGCTTTTTGTGTATAAAAGGGCCACTTTTCCCTCCAGAAAGAAGCCAAGTAAAAGAGGTGGGAGATATTACATATGGAGATTGATCTGTGCTAAAACCAGCAAGAAAAAGCAGGGTATTAATTCAGAAACACATCGTCTTCCTGACAAAGGTCAGCGTGTGGGGGAGCACTGCTCTCCAAACCCACACATAAACAATTGTGTGCTCGCTTCCATTTGCTCAGACTCTCTGACACATGCACACATGATGTCAAAAATATGCATGCTTTCCACACTCACAGGCACTTGGCTATGTTCGGTATACGCATGGGAACGCATTTTTCCTTGCAAACACAAATGCAATATTAGTCTTGAACAGTTGGAATGTGAAGAAAGGATGGTTTTTAAGATGTCAGATCAAGTTACTGTATGTAGTCATGACCCTGTACTTCATACATTTCCACCTTGTATTATAGAAATCTGTACCACTCATCATGGATGCATTATAGTTCAGTACTCTTGCTGAAAAGAACACAACTGTAGAACATTTTGGCAACAAATCTGCATAATTTATTTATAAAATAAAAGATAAAAAGGATTATATTTATATAACTGGTTATGCTTTCAATTAATGTGAACTTTGAACATTACGTACATTGGTTTTTTTTAGTATCCTGCTTTCTCAAAAGGCCTTATTAATAATCTGATGGTTGTTTCACTTTCTGCCTGTGGATCGCCCTCGCTGGTTATCCAGGGGAGGAGATGGAGAGCAGAAGAGGAGACTCAAGGCTTATTAAAAATACAAAGGAAAAGAGAAGAGGCCAGCAGGTAAAACTGGAAAATAAGAGTCCTGTGTCAGAACAACAGATCTAGTTTCACTTCTGGTTTTCTCTTGTTTCTCCCATCTGAATTTTTGGCTGAATCTATCTTTGTACATCTTTGTCTCTGCACTTTTGAATCCTCTCCTTCTCTCTCTAGGGAACATATATGGGGCTGTCAGTTAATAAAGAGCAGCAGATTCAGTGTGAAGAAATGAAAGAATAAAAATCAAAACCCGCAAACTTGTTTTGCACTCTGTGTGACCTTTTTTCCTGCAATGCAGTCAAGTCTTCTTCTCTCCCAATATTAGCGAGTCTTACTGAGCGATGGAGAAGGAAACAGAAGAGAAAAACGTACCATGTTACTTTTCTTCATTAACTGCGTTATTTTAAATAAGCTCCCATAAATAGAAGACTGGTAGAGAGATAGATAGATAGATAGATAGATAGATAGAGAGAGAGAGAGAGAGAGAGAGAGAGAGAGATGAAGAGAGGCAGGGAGAAAGGTAAGAAAAACAACGATACCAGAGAGGTGAAAGACAAAACCTCCAGGAGAGAAATGTAGAAACAAGAAAACATGATGAGAAGAGGTTAAATGAGAGAGCATGTTAGTGAGAGTAGGGAGGGGGATGAAAAAAAGATGAAAGGAGGAAGCTGAATAATGCAGTAGTCAGTAATCTTCCAGCTCCCGTGAACCTGCACAGACTCCGTCGTCAAGTAAGGTCAATTTTCCCCGGTGCAAAGATCCAACCCAACTTTTCACTTATTGATATAATCCTTTGACTCTGACCAAATTTAGCACTGTTTCAATAGTTAATCATTATTGGCTTCATAAAAACAAGAATAATATTCTCCCTTACTTCTTTGAAGTGTTTATTTGACCACGATAAAATAGCTAAGAGAAGCTAAGGAAAAGAGTAAATTATTTATAGATAAATAATTATTATTTATTTATAAAAATGTACCAATAAAGTCAATCAATAATTCAGTAAAAAGGGGGTGGGAGCTACATTTTTAAATGTCTTTTTATGGCTCCTCTGCAGCGTCTTTACTGTCCCTACCCAACACTGCAGAGCATTTTCAGTTCAGTCCAGCTCTTCTCTGCTTTTCTAGAACAAGAACAGATTTCCTTCTGTGTCAGAGCTGATGCCGGTTGTACCAGTGCAGGATGACCTGTGCCTGTTACTCAAGTGCACAGCCTTTCAGGGCACTAATGTTGAATGACATCATCCTTATTCATGCTGATAATGAGAGAGCACTTTTTGACTTTTACCATAGATGAATGTAGAACGGGTCGTATACCTCTACATGAGCTCATGGCACAGGCTGCCTCTGTAGAGCATCACATATAAGAAAGGTCTGTCCCACAACTCTGGGCTTTAAGCCCAAACAGAGCAATAGAGAATATAAAAACTCTGTTAGGAGCCACTTAACCAGGTTAATAGATGATAAAGTCATACATTCCTGATGCAGAATATACAAGTAGCACAGCCTTGGAGGTGATAAAGCACAATTATAAAAGACTTAAAGAAAGAGGTGTCACTCATATGAAATGTGTTTTTTTTTCTCCTTAATACTTCTGTTGGCCCTCAGTTTAGCTCTGTTTCACCTACCTCTGGCCTCACAGGGTCCTCAATGCCAACAACACAAATGGCTGTGAGGTCACTGAGGATGTTGTTTTCATCGTCCCAGTTGGGCTCAGGGTCAGCGGAGAAATCACGGTAGGCCACACAAATGGTCCTCAGGCCATCACACGCCATGGGCTCAATCACCTTCTTCACCATCTCGTCCTTGTCACGTGGGCGGAACACCCTGGGCTCACCGACTTCGTTCAGGATATGGCTGCATCTACAACAGCGAGTCAAGTGGTCAGATGAAAACAATTGTTCAAATTACACTTGAGCCATCGTGTGTTGTGGTTCTTCAACTGTTGAAAATCATGTTAAAAACAATCCCAGACTCACTTTTTGAGAACAATCTCAGAGGCCCCCTTGCTGTACATTCGGAAGCTGCCATCAGGCAGCTTGATGACGGTGCTCATGGACTTGCGGACAGAGTTGAAAGTGTAGACTTTGTAAAGCTTCTCTTCTGGGAGCTGGTTTCTTATTGGCTGGTAATCCCGCTTCAGGTCCAAGACCAATCCCAGCAGGCCGCATTCTGTCTTGTTTCCCACCTGTTTCGGCAAACCGCCTTCCTTATCTGGAGGCTGGAAGGAAGCAGAGGAAATATCTATTTTAAGGCCAGATTTGATGCAACAGAGCAGCGGCACTCACTTCCTGATCACGCTTTTCTCTTAGGATTTTTGTTATACCGTGAGGTTTTGACAGTTAAAAAATATTCTTTTCATCCTTCATTTTATGTAAGCTCCTTTTGCCTAAATTGTCATACGCCAAGTACGACACAAACGTTACATATCTTTGCAGTAATAATTTAGCTTCTTCCTTCTGTGCAAGGTAGGGCTTCAAATAGCTGCTGATAATAACCGACTAGCTGGCAGGTGAAAAGGTCATTTTGGTGGGTGGGTGGGAAATGAGAGAGATGGAATCCAAATGGAATGTTCTGATTTCATGCATATGGCTCATCACACTGCAATCTGGACATCTGCTGCTTTTAGACCTTTTTTCCTATGGTTTAGTAAATATCACATGGCGGCCGGTATTTCTAAATGGCTGCATGGTTTGTGTGTGAACACCTTCAACAGTTACCCCCCCCCCCAAAAAAAAAAACCCCTAAAAAACAAAAGGACAAATAAGTTAGCTTTCCCTGGATGACTATCAACTCTATCAAAAAGCTGCTAAACTGCTGTTAATTCATATGTATGAAAATATGCAGTATGCAAATATTTTACCACAACAAATATGTGTGTTTGAGTTTATGCTCAGAGCTCTGTACATACTTGGGTATGCATGTTGAATGGAGCACACTTGCATTTGCAAGCGTGTGTGCATGTGGTCAGCTTGTGGAAGACTCTGTGTTACCATGGTAATACTGAACAAAGCATACAGAGAGAGAGAGAAACTGGGGAGCTGGTCTGTCTCTCGCCTTGCACCAATTGGGGATTCTCACACGCTAACTCTCTTCAAGGATTTTACTCATCGTCACTTCACATGTCCCCAAGTCTTTGTTTCCCCTTTCAGAGCTGTATTTACTCATTTTCTGTCAACTGCCAAATCACATTTACAATCATATTTACTAACACAAGCAATAAAGGACAGGATATTAATGTTTTACTGTTTCTTATTTCTGCCACTACAATAGAACTAATTATCATTATCACCCTAATTGGACAAACGCTAATGCGACGCCGACGCAGGCTAATTTGGACGCAGCCAAGAGTGCGCTGTCTTTACTGTCATAATTCATAACACGCCTCCTGACTCTCTGACGCAAGCTTGACAAAAAGAGTTTTAAAACTTTTTTAGCTTAACTTTTTCATACGACATGTGAGAATGTATTTTTTTTGACAAAGGGTGTTTGGGTTTTAAAAACGCAGTCAGAGAAGAAGCAGTATGGAGAGGTCACATTGCAGAAGGCAATCCTCTTTGATGACATTTGTTTCATCCTAATACCAGCTGGTTTTAAGCTGAAGGCCAGGCTGATGAGGGGCTTCCAATATAGTATCAACTGTACACTTAACACCTACACTCAGATGGAGAAGAGCCTGTCAGACACACCGCACTCTCTCTCTCTCTCTCTCTCTTTCTCTCTAACACACACAAACATACATATACACACACACACACACACACACACATGCACAACATAATGACTGTGACTTAGGTACTTAGCTAGTCTATGACACCTTCAGTGTGTGCTATTTGACGCAAAATAGAATGCCAGCAGGGTTGTTGTTCTGCAATCCCTCAAACCTTTCCTAAAATTGCACATTGCCGCATAATGTGTTTTACGGATCTTGTTTTTATTTTGATGTTGCTGTCTATTCAACGGTGCAGATAACCAGATTAAAGAAAAGTTGGAATTGGTGACTTTATGGGTTCTGTCTAATGATGAGCTGTGAGTAACCTGTAAACAAGGTTTTGACAAATGATTCTAATAAGCGGCAATGTTTGTTCTGTTGTATAACATGAAGAAACTCTCTAAATGCCTCCTCAGGGTCGTCTGTTCAGCCGCCTCCACAGTGTGTCCTATCACTGTTATGCTGACCACACCCGGGTGTACTTTTCTGCTCAACCTGATAATCATGAAGCAACTATCATCAGAGCAGCACTGCTCTTTAAATTCCAAAGCCGAAAGACAAAGTCAAAATTGAATTCTGTTATTTGTCAGTCTCAAGCAACCAGTCCCTGTACCACTTTGCTGCCTCACAATAAAATCCAGAGTTCAATATAAGATCCTGAAAATCATTTACGGTACAAGGCACCACATGGTCTTTCCCATGGCCAGCTACATCCCCGGTCTCCTTTTTCTACACTTCACAATATCACCTAAGTTTTTTTCCCCCCATTCAATGATCCAACCTTTAAATCCTAAAGGAAACTGTTCCGAACTAACTCCAACTCCTTGGAGCTACTACAGCTCAGTTTAGCTCAACCTGTGAGTTTTTTAGAGACTTTATTAAAAAACTTACCTGTTATTTAGGCTTCTTGGCTAAGATGGCATCACTTTTTTTCAAGTGTGTTCTTAATAAACTTTACGTGTTTTTACAGTAAATGTATATTTAACATGTGTATGTTCAATTGTCTTTGACATTTTTATTTATCATTATATATATTTTTGAGAAAAAAATTGAACTTTCTATTCAGAACTTGTCAAAAAGAAAACTTCAGAAACTTAAAACTATTTCATAATATGAATCATAATCACAAAATACCCTAAATTCAGCCTATATACTGTTCTATCCAGGCATGAGCCTTCATTTGTGGAATGAGTCCTATACTGTACGTGTTTCATTGATTTCTTAAACAGAGCATTTGATCTGTTCTGCAGCAGCTGCTGTGGGCCACAGTTTGCAGCTGTGAAGTTCACAGATGCAAAGCCAGATAAAATCTCATCAATCACTGACATCCAATCAGTCTTCTGGACCATGCTTAACTAGTAATTTGACTTATCTGGTTAATGTTCAGTTGTGTGTCTCACAAAACACAGACTCAAATATAAAAATGTATGCAGAGTTTGGGGACACTAATAGAATTAACGCTTTTGCCTAATGACCACTGATTACATCAGGAAGACACTACTTGTCATTGGCTAATGACAGGATGCAACAAATGATCACATCTGCTCTGTTTGCTCCCAGAAACTGCACACCAAACTAAATCTGAATGACCAGTTGAAAACGATGAAGATGTGCTTCAGTTTAACAGATTAACTTACTCATACTTAATTAAGTAGTTTCTTTTTAAAGCAAATTCAATATTGCATATATTCCTGGTTTCGCCTTATTAGTCAGGAAGTCCTGCAATTTAGTGGTAAGGATACACTCGTTCTAAAAAACACACATGTAAAACATACAGTAAACATGCCCTGTGTAGGTGGTAGAAGTGAGATGCACAAGCTCATTAATTCTAGATCAGGGAAGCAGAGCTGGAGCAGTAATCGACTGTAGTGGGTTCAGAGACAAGAGTGAGTGGGGCTGAGGTGGCAGAGAGGTCGTCCTGGGATCAGAAGATCAGTTGGAGGATGCATCCCTGGCCTCTGCAAGCTAAACATGAAAATGTACTATCCAAGCGAATTACATCTGACAGGGATGTTGCGAAAACATCTGCCTTCAAATGAATCAAGGCAGCAGAAAAAGCAATCAAAAACAGTGAAAATATTACAAAAGTTGAGCTTTGATGCAGGTTTCTACGCACTAAGACAGTGGCTGAAATGGGACGCCCATGGTTGGCAAGGCTGGATTATGGTTGGCAGGTCCTGGTCTGGATGTGGCTATAGACCAGCTGCCCTCTCCCTGGCCCATGGGTGCTCCCGCAGGCAAGGACATATGCCAGAGGGAGAGCTGGCATCTTTACTTCCTGCTCAACCCGGGGCTTTTCTTAAGCCACTCCTTTCTGTCTTTGATTTTTTTGCTCATCATCTTCTCTTTATAATTCAAATTCTTTTAGCTCTGCCCATGTTTTGCTCATCATCCTGTCTTTCTCAAAGCTTTCTCTGTTTATTCATTTGTTCGACTTGTTCCCACTTCTTCAGATTCTCAAGTCTCTCAATAGACAGTCCATATCTTCTATCCTCCTTTGTATTCCCTCTGTACATTTCAGAGTAGATAATATTCTAGCTCTTCACCGAGTATTCCAGCCAACTGAACTGAAGCCTGAAGGAATTCTGGAGGACAGCAGCACTATGCAGCCTTCCAGTCCAGGATTAGGAGTGAAATTCTGCTCTCATTTTCTTGTTTGCTCTAATCTTCTTTTATTCTGTTTCATACATTTTTTTGACCATGCATTTATTCTTTTCAAATAATTTGCTTGTAATTTTAACTATGATGCTTTGAAAACCAGAAAAGTGAACCAGATAATCTAATTTTTTCAGGTCCTTATACTCATCTCTGTGGAAAAAAACTGAACGGATTGGGCACAAAATGTCCATCTGTTGAAAAATGAATTGCTGATACCTTTAAGGTAATTTGAATTAGGCAATCATCATCATGAGTCCCTGTGAGTCAATGTGTTGTGATCCAATCGCTGTTTTAAAGTTGGGGCAAGCTGACAACACTGGTGATAGAATTCACAACTTGCTGAGTGGTGAAGAAAGGCAGCAATATGAGGAAGCACCATCTGGGCTGTCAGAACCGAACTAAACTCTGCTTCCAATGAAACACTGAAACTGTGCAGTTCCAACAAAGAACAGGACAAGAAATGGACACGATTATGATAATTTCCCTGGCTGTCTTTGCACATGCCGTCAGTTCTCTTTCAACAAAAGACTTCCAAAACCCTATTATCTCTCCTGTGTGTTGCGTAAATAAAATAAAACCTAATGATCAAAACACTGCAGGCTGTGACTATATGTACATGTGATTAAAACAATGTGTGTGCGTGTGCATGTGTTTGTGTCTGTGACATCCTGACCAGAACAGTGCCTTGAGCAGGTGGTTGAAGCAACATGAGATTGAGCTCCCAGGACTGTCCAATGTGCTTTGTAAAAATACATCTATGATCTACACAGCTGCTACTGTTAAGTGTTATTTTGATAGGACAAATGTGTATGTGTTTGTGTCATCATCTTCAGCAGCTACAGCATGAATTCTTTATCTACTATGATGAATGACCTTACTGGAGCATCACATCACTAATGGCGCTATTAGCTGCATTAAAGTTGTAAAAAATAAAAAAAAAAGTGCTGTGAATAAATGGTTAAAGGTTTTGAAATTCCAACTCCCCTACACTCACAGTCCTAATAAGGAATCTGAGGTGACGAGAAACTATTCATGTCCTTGTTTGTATTTATTTTCAGTATAAAACAAAAAATGAATGGATATGTGAAAGGGAATACAAAATCAAGAAGAGCTTTTGCCCGTCTGCTTAAGGAGATTACAGTATGGACCCTACAACCATAGATTTTCTGTAAATGTGTGTGACTTTCTTCCCTGAGGATGAAGCTTCTACACATTAGGCTGTGAGTGCGCTGACAGAAGAAGTACGGCTACACCACTGGCTGTATGAGGCCAGCAAGGCAGTTGGGAAACTGATCCGAGTACCAAAGCCTGCTTCTTTGCATTTGCGCCTTTGTGTGGTGGTCATCAAAGACTTCTATAGCCATCCCGGCATCCCACAGGATTGGCCTCTTATATAAGAACACACCAGCCCGCATACTGCAGGGCTGGAAGTGCTGCTGAGGGAGTGGGGGCGGCTGGAGGAGAGAATAAGAATATATATGAGAATTCTTCAGAAATTTGCTCTTACATTTGGCTTTCTGAGTTCATGTCATACCAATATGGCTGTCCTTGTAGAACATGTCTAATTTGGATCTCATCCCTCTTTAATTACCCAATTTTTCTGGCACGCCCTCTACTGTCTACTAACTATGCGATCAAACGTCCTATGAATATATGTATACATGGATGAACTGATGTATTATTATAATGACAGTCTGGTCAGTTTGGAAGCTAATAGGCCACTTCCACCTTACACTGAAGCTGCTCCAAGCCATAGTATTCAGCCGCGTCATAGTCTGTCTTGCCATTTCTTGAAAAGACTACTAACACCTCCTCCACTGCAGGCCCACTGGGGCACATCTCATTTTATCCCGATAAAAGAATGTGTCACAAGTGTCAAGTGATATCTGTGGCTCAGAATAAATATGAAATAGTTTTAAAAGTTCTCAATGTGTTTGTTATTTTCCCTTCAAAGCTAGTGTAAACTATAGCATCAGTACTTTTGATGAAAATCACAAAAAACAAAAAGCCTACCATACGTGAACCAAAGTTTACCTAAGATGGAGGGCTGGAAGTGCTCCTGAATACTTCAGTACAAGAGGCAACCTAATTTGTGAATGTAACATTATAAAACAAGCTAACTGTGCCATTTAATCCACCAGGACAAAGCTATATGCAGCCAACTTTAATTCCGTTGAGCTAAACAGCTATGGAGGAACAACAGGGTGATGTAATGTCTCCACACAGGAAAACTTCAAAATGTTGCAGGTCAAGAGAAACTTAGGCAACTGCACCCATTTCACAAGCAAGGATGAAACTCTAAAGAAGTTTACACGGATCGTAACACAGAGAGACAGTGACATGATGATGTGAGCAGTCTGACAATATCCTGATCGTCTTTGAGAATATTAAATATAAAGCCCAGTCTCATTGCCTGAATAAGTCTCAGAGTGATTGTCTTCCCTGTTAAAAAGAGAACACCGCAAGCACTGTTGGATTCAGTTGGTGCATCCTGATCTGTGTATGAGATTAGACTAAAGGTTGAAAAGTGATGCGTGACAAAGAACTGCGTGCTGCATGAATTCTGAGCAACAATAAGTGTTAAATATGATTCACTTTTGTGCTGACTCTAGTATGCAAATAAAATAAGCAACTTTTCGGAATGTAGACTACTCTAGCATCAGTTAGTAGAAGAAATGTTAATATTCCAGGTATTCTAATTCTCTTACCAGTATCTTAGTGGTATAGGCACTGTTGATGGAGATGGCGTTGACCAGTAAGTCCAGCGATTTAGGTGGAAGTGCTCCAGGATCTGGGATTGTTTTGTAGTGCACATCTCCCACATAACACTGCACAGCTGTCATACGGTTGGTGGTTAGTGTGCCTGTCTTGTCGGAGCAGATAGCTGTCGCGTTGCCCATTGTTTCACATGCATCCAGATGTCGTACCAAGTTGTTATCTTTCATCATTTTCTGGTGTTTGAAGTAGAGAAAAAACGGTGGTGATTAGGGTGGGACTGGGCCATTATGCTCTGTCATACTAAATCCCATCTACGTCTATGTGCTCATTAAACATGTACATTTACCTTCACAGAGTAAGCCAGGGAGATGGTAACAGCCAGCGGCAGCCCCTCGGGCACAGCCACCACCAACACGGTCACACCAATGATGAAAAACTTGACAAAATACTGGATGTAGATCGGGGTGCACTCAGGTAACCAAGGGTGCTTCTGCATCACAAAGTTGTCAACGGCAAAATACAGGACCAAGATGATGACTGTGATGGCAGACATCACCAACCCTAAAGGACACAAGCATTATTAGATAAGAGACAGAACAATGTTCAAATGTCAAGGTGAGTAAAGTGTTTCCCACTTTCTGAATCCCTTCAAAGTTACCCAGAACTAAGGTAACAGCAAGGTGTAAAAAGGTTTCCGAGGCTGCTTGGCTATCATCAACAAAATTACCCCACAGTGGTAGCGCTCTGAGGGCATCCTCAGCGGGCGTCTATTACAAAAATGCTTACAAGTATGAGCTGGTGTGAGTGTTTTAGACATCAGCCCAGTTGATGCTTTAAATAATTCATCTGTAAGTACATTAGCTCAATAATAGATATAGACTATTTAGCAGATATATAGAGATCTTCGTTTTAGGAGAGTGAATAAAAATGTAAAGTTATGTTATTACACACATGTAATCCACAGCATATACACATTACCTGAGCAGTTTTTTAAAGGGCATATTAATTTAACACCATTATAATACTGCCGAAGGAAAGAGGAGTGCGTGTGTGTGTGTGTGTGTATGTGTGTGTGTATGTGTGTGACAGAGGAAACTGTCTGTGTGTCATCTGCCGTACCTGCTTTGCCGATCTGTACAGCCAGTTTAGTCAGCTTCCCTTGCAGTACAGACTTCTCTTTCTTTGGAACGGACACTTTCTTTCTCTCCTTCTCATCTGACTCGCCGCCCTCAGCACTCTTTAGAGGCTGCATCTCCATGGCAGCTGCTCCATCCTGTTTCTTTACTGTAAATAAAAAAAAAATTAAAAAAAAGACAGTCAGTGTTAAAAATGCAGATTGGTGGTGGTGGTGGTGGTGGTGGTGGGGGGGGGGGGGGTTGGGAAGAGGAGGTGGAGGCCAGGTTTCAAAACAAATGCCTTCTGTATCTCTCAGAAGATCTTGTGATTACTGCTGCACTGTTCTTCATTGCAGTGAAATAACATTTTATCTATGCTATCTCCAAAGGATAAATGCAAATTGCCAGTGAGTACCCAAAATCTGATATTAATTTATGACAAGTGAACACAAATAAACCCTCGATACACACACATCCGCACAGGTAAATTCAATGCTGGTCCATTTTTGCTGACTCTGGAACTTTTACAGCCTTAAACAACATTGGAAATATAGGTATATAATTTTATTTTGCTGTGCTACAACACAAACTTGGACTTACTAAACTAGTCAGAGATGACAAAGAGAGGTGTCTCTACTCTTGCAATAATATATTAATGCAACAAAATCAAATTACAAAAGAAAAATATACAAAAAAATTGGCCATAACGTGCTTTGACAGAGTCTCCAACAGAAAAACTCCACATCTCATAACCTAAAAATACAAAATAAATTAATGAGTGATTCTTTTTATGGTTTGGTAAGAAAAAAGATTCAATGTTTTCAGGAACACAAACACTCTCCTGGCTGTTAAATCCTCCTTTAGCTGAAGCTCATTACTTTTCCTTACATACTCACTCACACGGCACACAACACAATCCTTCTCTGGATCCAATACCAAATTCTCAATAACAATGAGGTGCGTGTGCGTGTGTGTGTGTGTGTGTGTGTGTGTGTGTGTGTGTGTGTGTGTGTGTGTGTGTGTGTGTGTGTGTGTGTGTGTGTGTGTGTGTGTGTGTGTGTGTATGTGTGTATGTGTGTTTGATGCCATCAAAAATACCTTTTAATGCTGAACATTTGTCATGCTATCTGCTTGTTCTCTTTGTTTTTCAGTCATAACAGTCAAGGCAGATATTGTCCGACTATTTGCTGCAGATGAGCAACATCAAACACTTGATGCTGACACACAGGCAGGACAAAGGTTCATCCTCTGAAAGCTGGGCTCTATATTGCATCTACTGGTCTAGACCGTGATCAGAGTCCTTATGGACTCTTTTCTCCCTTCACTTCAACTCGGAGTCTTTCTGCTTGCCTCCTTTGGTTTTTCTCATCTTGAGTTTGTTTTTCACACAGGAAACATTGTAGATTTCAGTGAAACATAAATCTGTGGATTTGGTTAAAATAGATTTTTTTTTTTTTTTTGCTGATTTAATCAAACTTTTCTTGCATTTATAAACCATAAAACCAGATGATCATTTAACTGCAGCAGTAACAAGGGCAGGATGGGTTTGGGTGTTTCTGGTAGGGAAAGGTAGCTCAGGTGAGGAAGAGGCAGTCATTGGTGGATGGGTGTCTGTTCTCTCACGGAGAGGGCAACAATACATCAACAGAACAGAACAACACACCAGAGACAACACACCAGTGACAGACAGAGTGAGTGTGTGTTCTTAGCTGGATTTTCCTGTTGTTTTCACCCAAATACAGCTGCAGGTAAATGCCTGGGTCAGACACACTACATTCCATTTACTCATGTTTTTTAGCGGTTGGTGGGATCATTTAATCATTTGAAGGATAATGCCATTTATGAACATGAATTTGAATTTACAAGGTTCACGCAGCATGAACATAATTACATTTAAGATCTTTCCAGACTTTTTTTTTTTTTAGTTCCATTGGAATTTAATTTAACATTTTAACGAAAGTCAAGTCAATACCTTATCAAACATACCATGTCATAGACACTGAAGTTAATAGTTCTGTTCTCATTTGACAGAGCTGTAATGTTGTATAACAGTCTATTGTATATAGCTATCTATTGTATATCATTTGATTTTCTAATTAATACTGCTAAACTCAAAGTAATTATTCACTGGGTAATCTAATGTTGTCACGGTGTTAAACCTTGGTCCGATTTTCCTGGCATTTAAAACCAATGAGTGACATCTGAAATTGAAAAGGGCTGAAAATAAAGCTCATTTTAGACTTTATTTTTTTTGTTTTTCATGCTATATCTGCCTTGGGGTTGTGTCTGGTTCTGCAGAGTGGATGTGGTTTGTTTCCTCATCTTATTATCTTTTTTTTTTTATATATATATATTGTAAATAGCTTCCAGTAATACATTTAAAATTTCTACAAATACATTTTATTTAAAATCGAAAAGAATATTTATAAAATTCTACTTTGTAAATTTGTATTTTACATATTTGATTATCAAGAGCACTCTTATTTTTAGACTTTTTATAGAATCTGCTGGAAATCAAATTTTGTTAAAAGTGAAAGAATATAAATGTTTCCATTTTGCATCTGACCCAGAGCTTCCACCATGCATTATAGAAGGGAAACAATAAGAGGTATAACAAGAGGGGGGAGAAAGGAGGAAGAAGAAAAATGTAGCAGAGCAGAGAGTGAAATATGTGGTTTGGTTACCTTTAATCTGGTTGCTCTCCATATTGCCATCTTGCATTTTACCTATGATGGAGACATACAAGACAATAACAACAGGAATAACCAAGGCAGACAGGTCAACAAGTTATTGGCACAGAGACAATGCACACAGTGAGAACCAAAATCACAAACAGGGAGACAGGAAAATGACTTTTAATAGAAATTCTCTGACTGTCACATCACAATGCGTAAGCAGAGTAATATAATTAGGAGCTGCATCTAATGTAGCAGATGTAAGCGACAGACAAATACGCTAGTGGGTATTTTTTAACATTAAGTCAGACTTAAACTCTTTTCTGAGCTTCAGCAAATTAGTATGGAATTAGGGTGCTTAATGAGCCGTATGACTAAATCAATAATAGGTTTTTGAAAAATAAAAATTGCTGTGCACGTTAAGTGTAAAACCTACTAAATTATCTGTTTCACAACAGTGAATGAGGCTTAAGTAACATAGCAACAAAGGTCAGGGCATATATGAGATATATGAACACACACACACACACACACACACACACACACACACACACACACACACACACA
>BJFM01000730.1:110967-121477 GCA_016586285.1 Arothron firmamentum | reverse complement strand
CACACACACACGCGCGCGCGCACACACACACACACACACACA
The DNA here is from genome assembly GCA_016586285.1 of Arothron firmamentum. Taxonomy (NCBI): domain Eukaryota; kingdom Metazoa; phylum Chordata; class Actinopteri; order Tetraodontiformes; family Tetraodontidae; genus Arothron; species Arothron firmamentum. Next base: position 121,435 of record BJFM01000730.1, on the reverse strand, counting down.
CACACACACACACACTTGTACTTCTATGTTTGTGAGGACTTTCATATAATGTATTACCCAGCCCTTTACCTGAACATCACAACTAACCCCTGACCCTAACCGTAAGCCAATTCTAACCCCAAATTTAAAACCATGTCCTAAACCTCAAACAGTCCTTTGAAGTTGTGAGAACCAACCAAAATGTCTTCATTTCCCAAAATGTCCTCACTTTGCAAGTAGAATGCGGATTTTGGTACTCAATATGTAGCCAAGTACAAGAACACGCACACACATGTTCTCCGTAAACACACACAAAAAACACACTATAACAAGAGACAGCATGCACATGGAGAAAAGCCAAAAAACATGCAAGAAAGAGATAGACAGACAGAGAGAGAGAGAGAGAGAGAGAGAGAGAGAGAGAGAGAGAGAGAGAGAGAGAGAGAGAGAGAGAAAGAACTATAGAGTGAGAGAGATAAAAAGCCTGAAGGAAAAGCCTCCCACATGGACAAGTTATATAAGAACAACTAGAGGAAAATTGAAGTCTAAGTTCAGGCGAGAGAATGTATTATGCAGTTGGGTTCTGTTCTTCTGCTAAACACAAACTTAATTTATTTCTGCATATTCAAAATAAAGAACTTGTTAAACTCAAGTCAATAAAAACATTATTTTTTTAATGTGTGAGTCAAAGTCAAACAAGTGTCCTGCGCTTCTCCGTTGACTACATTAATTTAGTTAAGTTACGGCAGTTAGTTTGAGGATCTGACAATCAAATGTCACAAAGAAAAAACTCTCTGGGATGTCTCCGTCTCCCTTTGCTTCCACATTATCCAGCTAAAGATGCTGTGTTCCAGCTCGAGACAGGACAAGAACATTATTACAGCAAAAGTCACAAAATAATGTGACTATTTTTTTTAAGACAAAGATTACAAAGAACCTATTACAAACAATGCAGAACAACAACCACAGATGATTTTAAGCATCGTGTCTCTAAATACAGAAATCGGGGGTTTTCTCTAGTAGCAGGAGTCTTATAATACACACCAGTCACCGTCTTCAGGATGTGTGGTACAAACTCAAACGTTTCCATTACTCAAAAAAATATTTGGAATTAATGGGAGTTATATGTTCTTTAGTGGGTTTATAGAATTTAGGAAAACCAACAAAAAACATCTTTCAACTGAACATCATGTGAAAGGAACAGAAGCTAGTCCAGAGCTCATCTGACTGTGGCTGCAACTAAAAATATCTTCCCACTGGGGCTGCCAAACCTGATAGTAGTTCTTCATCATCCCGGTTTAAATAGTAAAACATGTTTCCACATAGATATACATTTCACAATATCAGGCTTGTTTCCATCAATACCTCGGAATGGGAAGGAATTAACGTCATGATTTTGTTGAAGGGAAACATATTTTAATCATATGATATTAAATATTATATAATATTAAAGGATATCAGGAAAGATCGTTGAAAAAAAGACAACAAACTAAATATCTATAACTACTACAACAACAGATGTCATGCACTGACAGCGTGGGTACAAAATGGTCCAGTAGAGTGGAACTGAAAGAAATGTAGATGTGAAGCAAGCACCCATGATAGACAGCAACTGGAGGATGAATAAGGCAGGAGGACTCAAAAGTCACAACAGAAAGAAGTTGGAGATCAGAGGTGTTTGTCAACCTACCATTAATTAGGCTGGCACTGCCTGGGGCATTAATGCTCGCAGCCCCATCCGTGGCTATAGTTGCAATGGGGTGGATAGAGGGGTGGGAGCAGTCTAGCCAGTAACAATGAAGGCCGAACATGAATGAACACAAGCGTACACCCACGGGCACGCCCACACAAATACACATACATACGTGTGTACACAACAATGAACAGAAATAACATGGTTATAGCACATTTAAGAAGTTCATCATAAGTATCACGTGAATGCTAACTGCTGGTATCTGTTCTTTTATTATCGCATTTATTTAAAAAGATATTTTTTAAATGTTAATTCCGACAAAATAAAAGTAACACAGATATGACACAAGGAATAGTTAGGTAACGTATGAAAAGAATTACAAAATCTAGGGTGAAAAAAACACCTCAAATAATACACATACTGTTAACACTATTTAAAGTATATCTTTATGTACTTTATATAGTGCATGTAAGCAACAGTTTTATTTAAGTGTTTATCATATTGTTGAAATTTTATGAAACATATTAAGTTTTTATAAACAATGTTATTCATATAAGGCACCAACTTCAGCTAAATGAAGTATCAGTAAAAATGTAGACAATGTCTGTAATGGTTTTTAAAGCTTGATGTTCTCAAAATAATGTGTTTAAATCAGTGTAAAGCATGAATAGACATAATTAAATGAAAAGGGATATTTTTTTCTTATAGCACCTTTAATACCACCTTATTATTCTGTACTGAGAGAAAAGCAACCTTATTTTATGTTACTACATTAGTGTTTAGTATGAATATGTATAACATTAAGTGCATTCTAAAAAAAAACCTGAATGCCATATACTTAATATGCTTTCTCCACAGAATACATGAACATCCTAAAATCTTAATGAATTCATTGACACCCTTTACTTAAATAAAAACAACTCTTGTTTGCTACAGCTACACCAGAAGTAGACTGTTAAAGTCTGATCAGATGTGCGGTTCTGTGAGCCTGCTGCTCCCATCTCATTTTTCTGTATCATGCAAATGTCATGAAATTGTTGGATTCATCAGCAGCATTCATGAATATTAGCTGGTTATTCTGATGAGCGCAGTTCTGATTTGTATGAGGAGATGATTATTCACTGTAAAATGTGTCATGTGGCAACATTTAAAAAGATGCAGCGTTGTGATTATGAGTCTTCTCTTTTTACAAGAGGAATTTGCTGCTGCAAAGACGCTTGGCTACACAACAAAGGTTGAATTCAACTACTAGACTACTGGGCATTATTACAGGTCAAGGTCAAAGGCATCAAGTAGCCATTGGAGGGGTCAGAGAAAGGTGATACTCTACCTTTGTTCTGGTGTCCGTCTTCTACTGCCCCTCCTTGGCGTTGAATTTGGAATGACAAGAAAGTATGGACAATAATGCACCTGAGCCCAAACAACCTGCTCACTCTGGCTCATACTGTAAGTGTACCATCAGCACTCATTGCTCGTTAGTCGGAAAGATAGATTATTATAAGGTATTTGTATTCTTTACAAAAACAGACACATATTATTTGAAAAGGCAGAAACTTTCATTCACAGACATGAGGCTTTTCAGCATTAAAAATAAATATGTCAATCAATGATAATAATGATAATATCTCAGCAATAAAAGCAACTGTAGAACAGATCATCTTTTTCAAGCTAAATTTAATGATAAAATGATCTGACCTTTCTTTTCTTTCTTCTCTTCTTCCTCTGTGCCAGCTCCCAGCAGGGTGAAGATGATTCCAGTCTGAGAGTTGACACCAACAGCAGTGACCACCATGCGCCCAGACCCCTCCATCACATGGGTCCCTGTTAAAAGAACCCATACCCATTAGACACATGTATGATAATCAAAGTACTGTAGTGCTTTACTTGGATAAAATCTCCTTAATCTTCATTTTATGTAGTGCAACATGCCAAGGCTTGCTGCATGAGCATTAAACAGGAGACTTGTGATTAATAGGGTATAGAAAGTATTCATACCCTCATGTCAAAATACAAAAAAATTCTTTTTTTCCCCCAATCAACCTACACTGAGTACCTCACGAGGTCAGCGTAAATCCCCAAATTTTAGAAATGACTGTAAATTAATAAGAAAGTAAAATCTGCTGTGAGAATCTTTCATTGGTCCACTCTGCCATAGATCCTAGTTTTGGTGCAGAGCTGCAGCAGTGGTTGTCAGTCTGAAACCTTTTTCATCTCCACACAGGATCTGTGGAGCTCAGTCAGAGGGATCTTTAGAGGCAGAGAATGCTTTTTATACCCATTACATATAAAACAATACCAAAGCAGAGAGTCAGCAAAGTTAAACAAATGTATCTTAAATTCAGTGTGCTTGCAGAGTGACTGGAAAGCATCTAAATTGTGTCACACGTACACAGCACATGCACACTGCCCCAATTCCCGTGCATGCATCTACACACAGTGCACACCTACAGAACATTATTAACCTCTGTGAGATTGTCAATGTAGGTGAATATAAAGCTAATTAAAGGAGGCAGCAGAAAAGCACACAGCTAATTATCGAGAGTAAAAAAAGATGTAGGATCAGATTAACCCACATTTCTGGTATCTATGGTGCTCCTTATTTCTAAGAATCCTTCAGCTGCAAAATGCAGTCTTTGCTGCAGCACCAAGGCAATTAAAAAAGGAAAGCAGATCTGAATACGGTCTCTTCCAGGCTGTTGTTGGATTCTACTGTGTCACAATTCAGATTAGAATTAACAAGATTGTCTTTAGTCATTTGTTTGGGATTATTCTAGACAAAAACATGTTCCATGCTCGACAAATCCTCTCAAAGAAACCAGACAGACAATGTTAAAGGATGTTTCTGAAATAACTAAATGATAAAAGAAATAGAATTTTGTGAATACTGTATAGCACTACAGTATTTGCAGATCAACATGAGGTAGCAAAATACACAATATTAAGAAATCTTACACGGCAAAACTCAATTTTTCTGCAGTTGGAAAATGTTGAAGAAAGGATCCTAAAACACCCTTGAATGCTTTGTCTGTAGCCATCTCCCAAGTGAAAAACAATGCTCATTTTTCCTATTATGATGCAGATGAACACTTACACAACACAAGTCTGAATGGATTTAAATTGCAGGGGGTTTGGGTTGTTATTTTGCATCTCAAAATCAACAGAAAGCAAAGTTGACGGAAGAGATGAGAGACTACATGCATAAAAGATTGTGAAGAGTTTATGTTATTTAATTTACAAACGTGTGTAAAAACAGCAGGCTGCAAACGCCCTTTTACGGACTGATGACATACCAGACAGTAGCATGGGGTCCTTATCTGCAGCCTTCTTGACTTGGTCAGACTCTCCAGTCAGTGATGATTCATCAATTTTCAAGTCATTTCCTTGGATTAACACTCCATCAGCTGGAAGAAGATCACCTGTGGCAAAAAAAACAAAACAAAACAAAACGCAGAACTGTTAAAATGAACATAGTGTGACTATAATATATTTAATTCCCGCAGGTAGCTTTCATAAATTGGAAGTCTATTCATGACTACTGAACCATGAAAAAGTCTCTGTCACTAAAGTCACTGAATAATGGCCAACTCAGTCAACAGCATATTAGCTCGTACCAAGTTCAGACACATGAAATCCCTGAAAAGAAAGTAAAAAAATGAGTGAACTGCTAGCATAAAACTGGCCCATAACATCCAAGTCCCTATGACCATGAACTCAGCCTCCCCAAAATGTCAGACTTACCATATTTGATCTGAGCGATGTCCCCCACCACGATGTCAGACACTGGCAGCTGGATGACCTGGCTGCCACGAACCACCTGGAATTTCTGCTCCTGCTCGATGCGGCTCTGCAGCCCGCGGAACTGCTTCTCCTTCGACCAGTCGTTGAAGGCCGTCACCAACACCACGCACACCACAGACAACAGGATGGCTGCACCCTCAATCCAGCCAGCGTCCGCCTCACCCTCGTCTTCTACCCCACCTGCTGCCATTCCGCACGCTATATTTCCAAGAACAAAAATACAGTGGTGTCACTGATCTGCAAAGGTTTGTAGAGCATACAGACGATAACTGTCTGTGTGTGTGTATGTGGCGTTTGGCGTTGTTTATTTCTCTTCCACCAAGTTGATAAATGTCATGTATCTTTTTATGCTACTCCCTGGTGTTTGTCAATAGCACAGTGGCAGATCAATTTTTCTTTTAGTTATCACTGAGCAGCCCTCTGTAGCGCTGCTGGTTGAGGCTCCCTCCATCTCCTCTAAAGATTCTGTTCTATTAGCCCCTTTTCAGCCCCATCAGTCCCAGCCTCCAGTTTCCTCCACCATCAGTATCTGGGCATCATGAGGGATTTAATCTTGCTGCTCAGGGCTGCTGCCTGTTGATGACATAATATCTCTGCAGAGTCCAGTTGCCATGGCATCTATTACATTAAATGTTATCTTTATTTCCTTGTCTCTCCTGGCTGAAATGTCTGCGCACTCACAGCCGCTCTACACGAAACCTGGTTTGCCAAATGCAAAAGACCCACTTTGGGGTTCATTTGCCTCAAACAATAGACTAAGAAACTCATGAGGGATCTACAAAAGGACTATTTTAACCCAGAATTAGCCTGGGAAATGGCTGAATGTCTGTAGTGGTTCAATGAGGAATCAACTAGATAGGACATCTTGTCTATAAGGCAGCAGCACATACAAAACAGAAGTATGTCTTTAAAAGCGTTATTTATTACTCCTGTATGGATTTAGGTTGTGTACTAAGAATGTCTCGTGTCCTGAAGAAAAACCATTGTCAGAGACATTATGGAAATTGCATTGAATTTACATGCAGCCTGCCGTGCTGGGCACCGCAGCCCCCTGACAGTAACACAGTGTGCTCAGACGCTGTCCTTGGTTCTGATTTGACAGTTCTGAGTGTGCAAGGTTGAAATGTAAATGTGTGCGCAAATCTTCTCTCACAGACACGCTCACAGTGAGATTGTGTTGCTGGCCGTGGTGCTGAAGTGCCCACATTATGCAGCCAAACTGGAAAAAGCAAAATGTTCCATGTGATATTACATAGTCTATCAGCATTGAAATGGGAAGAGGAACAATATATTTTTTTCCCCAAGTTTCTGTTGTGTGCCTGATGCAAGGGGTAGAAGAAGAATTCTACCTATTCTTTGCACAAAATTAAGTCATCACACAAAAAAATACTTGCATTTCATGATTTTCTGAGTTATTTTGATTAGACATGGCCTAACCCTAAGAGGCAAGAATCATTTCTGCCCCAAGTTGAACTGAGGCCTGTTTAAATATATGCAGATAGGCACGGTTATCATCATAATGGTTCTTTTGGAAATGCTCTGCTTCAGTTGGACTTTTTGATTCAGAATATAACTTTCATTATGTCAAGCCAGCTTGAGTATTACCTCACAAACCATTTGAATTCTTACTCACGCAAGCGTGACGATGCTTTTTCTGGCAATCCCACCTTGTAAACCCCAAAGAAATGACAAACGGTGTCTTCGGCCGGGTAACCGACTTCCATTACTGAGGTAATGCTGGATGCATGACTAATGTTACTGAGTCAGCAACTGGTTATGGTCCCTGTTCTCATTTCCTGTTTCACAGTTCCACAGCTCACAGGGCTGATGTATGGGCACTGCAAGTCAAGGTTATTTCGCTCCACAATGTTTTATTAACCTTCACAGAACTTTCGTATGCATATTTAACGTGTTTAGGCACACGCACTCCTATCCCCTCTGAGTTATCTGATCTCTTGCAGCAGGTCACAAACCAAGTGTGTCCCTCCAATTAAAAGCTGTGCATAAATACATGGAGGTGTGAACCTGTTAGTGCCAGAATGTCAGAGGAAGTGATGTAGTAAGCCAGTGCAATTACAGCCATTTGCTGTTCTAAGCAAAAGTGGAGGCACCAGACATAAATGCGGCCTTGTGTTTGTGCTTGTGAAGCTGTTGCATTTTAAAATAACTGACGTCACGAGAGCCGGTCCACTCACTTTCTCCTCCGCCCTGATCTCCAGGAGGGTGGTAGAAAGACAGGCCCAGTGAAATCAGGGCAGCAATCTCCAGGATGATGAGAGTAACATCCTGCAGGGCCTCCCATACCAGCTGCAGGAAGGTTTTTGGCTTCTTTGGAGGTATCAGGTTTTTCCCATATATTTCTTTTCTTTTGTCCAGGTCAGATTGGGTGCCAGCAAGACCTGAAAGTGGTACAGAGTGAAGAGTTTAGAGGGGGAAAATGAGATAACAAATATTTATTACAAAAATATAAAATGTATTATAGTGTATGCACTATATTTAACCCAATAATAAACATTTATAGTTGAAATAATACAAGTAAATTTGAAAGATTTGCTGCCCATTCTTTCTAATAATGCTCATTCACACCCCCAAAAACATCCCTAATTATCGATATGAGTCAGCGTTCAAAGCCTAAATCACCTTTGGAATGGTGAAGACTAAATGAAAATTAAGAAAACAAATGTTATTCACTCATAAAGTTTGTCAAAAATGTCAGCCATAATGATTTCTTTCTTTTTGATTTCTTTTCTTTTTCACCCAATTGATTGTGATTATAAAAATAATTTCTGCTCATAATAGCACTTCAATCGGAGCTTTTTGCCATTCAATAAACAGACTGTAGTACCTCTTCTTTCTCAAGGTCTAAGTTTCATGGCTTACTCTTAGCATCAGCTAAGTTACAAATAATTGGAAATTACTGTAGAAATCACATCACTTTTGAATTATAGTAGTGACTGTGGCTATAACAAAAAAACTCAGACTAGTTTTAACTTCCAAGGATGGAACCTCCAAAAGGCTATGAAATCAGCTTTATGTTTAATAAAAAGGTTAGAGATTCTTAACAGACTACTGTACATTCTATTTAGCAGTATTTTCCAGTTGTTTGATGTGCACAGAGGCACAGCTTGCGTGCACCTTCTCTCTTTCTCTGTCTCCTTCTGTATGCGTGTGTCTCCAGCACAAGCTCAGACACTACATCAGTGTTATGTCACGCGTGGTGCATCACTGGGTCTCCCAGGAGTGGCCCCGGAGTGCACCTGACAATATCACAGCTGGATGACAATGTTTTCCTGTTTTTATGACTCTGAGCTGACAGTACGCTTCCAGAAAATAACCGATGATTTAACCGTACCCGAAATTGGTGACAAAGGAGCTGGAAAAGAAAATGAGTCTTGAGAAAAAGGGTGCTGCATAAATGGGAGTCAGAGATAATTTGCTTTTTAAGGAGCAAAATAGCAACAGTGAGGTAAGGAATGAGGACAGAGGGAGGGCAGTCTAAAAAAGAGAACAATTCTCAGCTCCTACATTGGAGAATGCCCTGGTTACAAACAGATTGGGCTATAAATAGACTCATTATCTATTCTCTTTTAATTTGCCTCTGTGAAAGTATCGAGCGTGCTCTCTCATTGATCTCCACACCACCTTGTATCAAAACATATCACACGCAAGCATGTCTCTGTGTCTTTGTGTGTGCACGTGCATGGGTATGCATGAGTCTGTGAGTCGTGACTGCCTGCACGTGACGCGTGTGTGACTTGAGCATGCTGACAGTGGCTAGCACAATGGCATAGTGAAAAAGAGATCATGTATTCAGGCTTCATCCGGTTGGTCATATACACAAACAAACACACACACAAATACTGCCATATGCCCAGAGGTGCAGATGCATAGATATAAACTGCTTCATATCTAAATTTAGTTCATTTATTTTCTGAGTAACATGTCTATGCGACACGAACACGTTTTCCCACTGCATCTACAGATTACAGAAAAACAACTTTTACTAATCCTCTTCCACATCAGCCTGTTCAATGGCAGTATACCAAACTTGTAATGTACTAAAACATTATCATAGCCATAGCTGCCGTAGGTACTTCTTTAAGGATGTTGTCAAAACCTTCATTACTCTTTATCAATTATGTTTTATGGAGTTAATTTCAGTCCTTCCATTACATATTGCTGTATTTCAACGATTGCAATGCATGCCAACCCACCTAACTGCTCATGCACTGCAGTTTGTTGACGGAGCACGAGGTCAGAAACAGAGCGACAGTATAAATGACCCAACATCCTACACGAGATGAAAGTTCACTGTAAATCTGACCTGGTACTCATCACTTCACGACTGAATGGAGGATAATACACAGGCAAACTACACGGCTTGATAAATGTGCACCAGCAATAGATGGGAATAGATTCTTCCATTATTTCTGGTACCGCTGAGTGGGTGACTCATTTTATCAAGGCACAATCTGATTGTTCGATTGAAAATTCACATAATAAAAGTCTTTTGTGGAGGTTATTTGAATCTCCTCAAGAAAATGAAAAATGAGGTAAGAGATAATTCATTAATATCAGCATTAGAATTTAGTTACTTTTTAGATTGGAAGGAAATGAACTGAAAACAGTGAACATTCTGGTGAATTTAAAAGGAATCTATACTACCACAGTCATAAATCAGTTCATATAGTATACATCTACATGGCTATCAATATGCTAAGACTGAAAAACAACAGCATAATGCCAACCCTACTACTATTAGTAAAAAATAATAACATTGATTAACAGTGACAATGATAATACCATTTGTTCCTCGACAAAATATGACAGCATATTTTAGCAGCTGGTCTTTTTTTGATCATAGCTATAAATATGTCTCCATGGCAACACTATAAAACCCACTAAATGAATGGAAATACCCAGGACCCTATTGTGAATATACAAAAAAAAAATGTGTGTGTGTGTGTGTGTGTGTGTGTGTGTGTGTGTGTGTGTGTG
>BJFM01000730.1:81314-93921 GCA_016586285.1 Arothron firmamentum | reverse complement strand
ACACACACACACACACACACACACACACACACACACACACACACACACACACGGAAGCGCCTGCACTGCCCCGGCCAGTTATCTATCCAGCATGCTGCTGTCACTTTACTGTCCAACACCCTGTAATATTAACAGGCAGAGAAGGTGACATGAAGGATGCGCACCACAGCTTTTGCGTGTATAAGTGTTACTCATCTCTCGCTCTTTCTTACTTGCTGTTGTCTGCTTTTTTTAACTTGCTGTGTCACACAATCTTGCTCTCCCCTGCTGTGTCTGGTGGGTGTAATCCATAAGCATCATATACAGTGCAATCAACACCCACTTGGGAAACTTTCGAGCTGAGATCTACACATGCTGCTGTTAGGAAAGCTAATATGACGCATAAAAGGTGCTGATATACTTAATTTGTTGTAGAGGTCTCATTAATGCTGCAAAACTCTGTATAGTAAAGACAAACTGAGACATTGTGTAACACTTCAAAAACTGGATCTATGTTTTTGCTCATTTCTAACCGCAAACGCCCAGGTATGCCTCCACCTGATCTGCAGAGGAGTTCGGCTCCAAAATTAAGTTGAGGTGGTCCTTTAAAACATTTAGTATGCAGTTGTACACATCTGCTGAGTTATATATTGTGTGTAGAAAAACTGATGTCTTTTTGAATCAGAACCACAGAAAGAGATAGAAAGAGGGAGAGATGGGGTTCAGACACCAACCCTGAATATCAATGCAGCATGTTGGAGGGAAGTCAGAGCTGCAGTGCAGCAAAACCTGCAAGAAAGAGAGATGATCCAGGCCCTGCAGAGTGAAGACAGCCCAAACTTTCCACTATGCTCTTTAACTTACTTAAATCACAACACCATCATCATACATAAGCATTATTAACCTATTAGTCGCATCATCTTGTACCCACTTAAATCCTGCTAGCAGTCCTATTCTCAACATAAAATGCTTTTGCACTGTCAAATTTAAGAACGTAAACACGTCAGTGCAAGTTATATTACCCGTCAAACCTAACAATTCAAGAATTCTGATTAACCAACCACTCTATAAATGACCTTTTCCCTCCTTCCCATCAGATGGAATGTCTGCCTCAACATGAGTTCTCATATTCTCACAAGCCACCAACAAATACAATAAGCATTGGCTTTATTAATTGTGAAGCCTGAGACCATCTTGTGAGTCTGGGTGTGCAGGAGAAGGAAGGCAATGAGATGAGTCCCAAAGGCCTGAAACCTTATGTCAAGACAGGTTACCAGCGTGCGCACACACACGCACACACTCATCTAATATATTACACAGTTGGTCATCCAAGTGACTGACTGGTGTGTGTGGAAGACGCCCCCCTGACAAAAGGTAAAAATTTGGAGCACTTTTAGACCTGTCATAAGACTGATTTTTGCCTCGGTATTGATGGAGTTTGCTCTCTTCTTCAAATGCATCAGAGGGCCTGGGTGGGCGGAGTGTCTCTTTAATCACAGGACACACATCGGGGCTCTTATCACACTGCTCAGTTTTCCTCTCTTGTATCTCTCTATACTGCTGAGTTCATTTCTCAGCCCTCACTCTAAGAGTGATGAAGAGCTCTATCTTTCCTCCCAAGGGTAACTGTTGGGCACGTGACTAATGGAAAAGCACCCACCTGACAGCTGTGCAAGAACCCTAAACATATCCGAAACAAGCACCTACCACCAAAAGAGTTGGTGGTAGGTGGATAAATTGGATATTGCAGCAGTGTGATCATTTTTCAACTGACCAACCTTGTTTGATTTAATCACCTGTCTGTCCAAATATAGAAATAATCCAATTGTCTTCACATAGTTTGTGCCCAGTATCACCCCTTACTTTCTATTCCCGTCTCAAAGTGTCATTAAATCAAATTAACAGCATGTCAGCTGTTACTTGACAGTTTGACAGACTGCTGTGCTGACCTAAAGGCCCTCCCTTAATTCTAATATGCTGGGTCAACGTAGAGGTCCCTGGGCCAAATTTTAATTTTATCAATAGACAATCAATGTAATTTAATGCTCTAGATACAACACAATATCACATCTCTGATCTGCATGACAGCTTGGGAACATGCAGCAAAGCATTGATAGTCAGCTATTAATGTTAACTTTCATTTATACCAATATATAAGGGTAGTCAAAAGATTAACTGGTTATCTTATTTACAGGTGAGGGTCCTAAATGCTCCAGCTGAGGCTGAGGGCCGCAGGCCGTGTATTAGATATCCTTTGGTCCCAGACCAGGAAACATGATGTGATTACTTTGCTCATAAAATCAATGGGCAGCCACATAAACCCTTCTGAATGCACTGTGTGTATTGTGCATCTCTTTAAAAGCTCAATATTTCTAGTGAAGCATGGAATAATTTGTGACAAGCTCTGCAAAGTCATTTACAACTGCTCAGTCTCAGGAAGACATTACAATCTCTTCAGTTCAATCTCTTTTTCTAAACAATCACAAATTATGGATTTTTTTTCATTGATTAACATGTTGCTGTAAAGAATCACATTAAACTGATGTGATTAAGAAAATCATGCCGACTGAGCGGGTCCCATGCACACCAGTCAGAACAAATCTGTGAAAGGTGATAAGTGCTGGATGCACAACTAGCCAGGTTAAACTAGCAGGCTGTGATTCTTCTGTAAGGTTGAACATAAGCACAAGTAGAACAGAAAAAATGTACAAGAAAAAGTGCAAGGGGTGTTCTTCCAGGGGAAACGTCAAAGCAGGTTAGTCAGAGGCTGGAGGGACCGAGGTCCGCGCGGTAGTGCACAGAGCAATCTGGTTGAGAGTGAGTGGGCAGTAGAAGCTTAAATACTGGGGACTGAGGTTAAGCTGATGAAGTGATAGTGGCTGGCAAGCTAAACGGAAAATTACCGGCAGGGTTTGGTTGCTCCAATGCTTTTTGTGTGTTTTTTTTTTTTTAGTTTATTTTTTTTAATTTTGCAACACTGAACTGAACAAATCAATTTTCAAATCTAAACATTAGCAGCTTTCATCCCTCAAATATATTCTTGTTTTACAGCACAGCACATGACATCTTCATAGACAGAGCCCAACGGGGCTGTCGCGAACATCGACCACTGCAGAATCCAGCCTGTTTGAGCATTCAAAAAGTTTTACAGGCTGGAATGAAGCTGAGGCCACTGGGTCTAAAAAAAAACACATTAGGATTTGCATTGGCTTGTAACAGCTGCTGACACACTGGAGAATGACTTTATACAGTGTGCAAGAAATCATTAGCTATCAACTCACATCAGCATAAATTCTTCACAATCAATTAATCTTTAAATTCTTTCTGTTTCTTTTTCCATCCAACAACACTGATTGCGGTGCATCTGCAGATCACATAACTTGGCCTACAAAAAACTCCTCATCTGAGTCTAGATCTGCAGTATTATGAAACAAACTTGCAGACTTCAGTTATAATGATCATTAGCCCTCTTAATGTGAAATGGGCTTTTAGTGGTCAACCAAGCAAAAGCAGTCATGAGCATGACACAGTCTCTGACTCAGTGATCCAGGATTACTTTAAAGAGGAATTAAACACAGTAATGCCACATTTTACAAAGCATATTCTACCACTTATCAGTGATAAGGCTGCTTTATCACTTTTATTAAGTCCAGAAAAAACTCTCTCAACTATCTGGATTTTAGGGGCAACACAAGTATAACACATTTACATGATGACTCTTCTTAAATCATGTCTAATCTGATTCTTTTTTAATAGTTTTAACTTAAATTTGTAGTTTTGGTTGTGCACAGTTTGCACAGCATGTGTTGAAATATTTTATGCTCTAAAAAGTAATTGTTGCTATGCAACTGATCTGGCACTGAGAGAAACGCTAGCTCACATAGGCTCCCACATGAAAGCACCGCCCCCAAACACACACACACACACACACACACACACACACACACACACACACACACACACACACACACACACACACACACACACACACACACACACACACACACACACAGGGGATCTGTTTTTTCATTTTGACCTATTCTACAATTACAAAATCACACAAAATAAATTCAGCTTGCTCACTTACTGGCCTGCTATTGCAGAGCTTCAGCTCAAATTCATCATGGTCACAACCAAGGGCATGTTCTCCTTTGATACAATTTGGCACAGTTGATTTCATCAAAGGAAGGAGCAGGAGGAAGCTTTTACGTGATGAGGATCCTTCTATATGCATTGTAACTGAAGGAAGATAGAAAAGCGAACATTGAAAGCGGAGGGTGGAACTCTGCTGTGTAATGAAGACGAGAGGTTAATTAGCCTGCTACAGATTGACTGCAGCAAAGTGACTGAGGAAGAAAAGCAAGGTAGGAGAGCTAGATGGCCAAAGGAATAAGATGACAAGATATAGGCAAATAAATAAATAAATCTGATTTTCACATATTGCCAGATTATAGATCAACCTGCTGCCTTGAAAAGGTTTGTTTTGGTCACATACATGTGCTGTATTTGCCAGATGAATCAATAACAATGCAACATCCTCATAACTCTGACCTACATGGATGATCCCTCTTTTCTGGTACAGAAGCAAAAGCAATGTCTCTTTCCTGATTTCAGCAAAGTGTCACTACCTGAGACAGGACAGGAAGAGAACAGAGCCACCCTGCACACTGCAACACTCCGCAGTAAAGCTCAGTGTCTGTTCGATGTTGCTGACCATAGCAAACTCCCCAGCAAGCTTATGAAGTGATAAAATATGCAAAAAAGTAAAGCTGCTGACTTTGTACAAGGCTTGATTGGAGACTAGAATTGCCTTTAGGTGTGAGTGTCCTGCAGTGGGGTTGCTGACCTGCCAGGCCCATCCCAGCCAAAGTCTGCAGATTCACAATTCAAAGAAAAACAAAGAGCAACAAAATGAGTCATCTTATTTCTGAACTTTAACACGGTTGGTAAATATTCTATTCTATTGATTTCGCCATCTCTGTAAAACTGTGAAATTTCAAACTCTTTTTAGAAATAAGAATAATGTTATAAAGTACAGACATCACTGTAAGTCATGTGAGTAAATAGGAAAAGTATATCGTTAGCTGTACTCACTGTTTCCTGTAGTTATTTATAGCAACCGGTTGCTGAGTTAGCCGGGAAGCAGGGTGCTATAGATGTCTGGTTTGTCATACACTGCACCACTGTGATGCTAATGCAGATTCAAGAAAAGTGAAGACATCTCTTTAAAAAAAATATGCTATTTTAGACCAATTAGCAGAAGACAGGAAAACACATCATCATCCAACGACAAGTCATATCTCTGTGAACTCCTGTGAACTGTATCTCCGTGACTGCTATCCGTGCACTCAAAAAGATATTCAAGGCCTTACATCCATATAATAAGTTTCCCCATGAGAACCATCATGGTGTGAAACCTCATGATTGACAGCTAGGCTGATTGATGTCTGTGCTGGTAGGCCGGAGGCGTCATCCCACAGCTCTTTTCCCCACAGACATTACAATGGGTACTCTGGCTGCAAATGACTTCAACCGCAAAAGGCTGCCGCGCCTGGGCGTCCACTGGCCCGGGCGGCTTCACTTTGGTGCAAGTGGCGACAAGTTATCCATCTTTATGTTGTGTCAATAGAATTATCAGCGCAGAAATATCACCACCGCTGCACTGAACTGCACATCACTGCCCTTCAACCAAGTTCCCTTGGGAGCGGATTCATATCCCCCACAACCTAGAAGAAACAGAAGATGGATGGAAGGATGGAGGCTTGGAGGGATGGACATCGAGTATCTCTCGCCAGAAGTCTCAAGACAACAATTGTGAGTTTCAAAATCGAGATATTTTAAACTGATTGTTAGGCAATTTTGCTGATGATAAGAATGAAACTAATTTACAGTCCACAAACACAATAACATGCATTAGGAGGGCGCCGCCAGGGATTTTGGGCCTTTGGGATTTTGTGCAAAATGAATTTACCCAAATAAAGTCAAAATCTCTGACATACATGTCATGAAAGTATGAGTCAGTTTGTTTCATCAGCTTATTTTTATTCAAATATTAGTGATGATTTTAATTTCTTTTTCTCTTTTGAGAGGAGGGAAGGCTCCCCTGTCGGCCATGGGCCCTTCCTAATTTTTCCCCCTTTACGGCACCCATGTGCATGACACAAGTAAATGGGAGAAGAATAAGAATTTCCCTGGCAACACATGACAAACTGACACTGTATGATGACCTAATAATACGATAGCAGCTATTGTGTCTGTTAGAACACAGGCAGAAAACATCCCGTAAAAACTAAACAGAGCAAACACAGAGAAAGAAAAAGAAGGCAAAGGGAATCCTGTCATCCAAGTAGCACACAGTTTCATTACAATCTGTAAAAGAGTCTTGATCAAAGAGGGAATGAATATGCGATTAGTAAATTAGTTTCCTTGCCTCTCAGGGAGTGTATGAACTGTGTGATTAATTTTGGCAAATAAGTTAAGTAGAAATTGTGATAAATTACATGTGATTAGAACCAAAATAGCAAAACAGCCATTTATAATTCTGCTATTAAAGGAGTATAAATGTATTTATATTGAATTATAATGAAAGACTCAGAGAGGCATGAAGGTAGCACCTCTCTGTGCTTCATCCTGTGTTCTTTTTCGTTTGTTGAAGGAATGAGTGCTTGGGTTCATTGATGGTATCTCTCTCCCTGGCACTTTAATGGATGTGGTACACTCGTCTGCAGCCTCAGAATTAACATGGCCAGGTTATTTTTTCTCAGGGGCTATTTCCACTGGCCAAACAGAATTTTTCCATTCACTCCTTATATTTGTGTTAGTGGACGGCAAGCTGTGTTTTTCCAGTGACTGGCAGCAGAAAGGGTCTGCTCTCTGAAAGATTTATTGGTGATGATGGCGGGCTGCTGCATTTGAGTTATGAAAAAAGGGTTAATCTTCACATTTCTTAATCAATGAAATACGAACAGTTCTCATCAGTAAGCTAAACGTACTAACGCAAACACGTGGAGAATATGATATTCAATATTTTTAAGAGTGAAATAACAGTACATTTGAAGTAAGAATTGCATTGTAATAAAATTTGATTTCCAGTCACATGACCAGAGGGTGTCTGCAGCTCATCAAAGTAGAAACAGCAGTTTTGAAAAGCTTCAGGACTTCTGTGAACCACAAGAGCTGAGTCAGTGTGAAAACATCTGAATACTGTGTTGTTACTGTTACCAGTGTTGTTTCATTACCTCTAATGAGAGGACATCGAAAAATGAACTGCTGTATCTTATACAAGGACGATTTGAGGCTATTACATACTCGTTCTCACTCCCAGGGCTTAAGAGCAAAATTAGATTTTTCATTTTTGGCTAGTTTGGGAGTTCCCACAGCTTGTTCTCCAGGCAGAACCTTTTTTTTCTCCACCGGTTTCCGGGTACCACTGTGTGATTGGTCAGAAATGTGAAGCGGGCGTGGTTATAGCACGAATACTGAACAGTAATGGATAGTTAATAGAAAAAGAGCCACCTATGTGGTGGAAAAAGTAGCAATATTTACACAAAACGTAAGACATATAAATATAAGGAAATGGGTAATCATTCATGGAAAGATGTAGCCTAAAAATTTGCACAGAGAAGAATGGCTGTCGCCAACGTACGGATGAGGAGCACGTGTGATGTGTGCTGCAGTGGGAGGGGCCTATGAGGACTTCCCGGGAGTTCTGCACTTCTCGTGATGTGTGAAATGTCCTGGGCGGAAGAAAATCCCTCTGTTCTTGCAGAGTCTGTTGTAGCTGCACCTACAGCACAGATCTACACACCTAACCATTAAAAGTAGTTCTTCCAAATGGAATGTTAGATTAGGTTTAGGGAAGCCCGATAATGGGAAGAGTTCCTAGGTGAGCGTACATAAGACAGTCACACTGTCAAAGAACACAATGTTCTGTAATGTTCTTTGATGTCACTTTATGTTCTGAAACTAACAATGACAGCAGTGACTGTCTCTACTTCCAATGTCAGTCCACCATTTTGCCAAATGAAAAAGTTAGCAAGTTTTAACTGAATCAACGTGTAATATCTTCTCTAAAAAAGGATCCCTGTGAAATGATTGAAGATTCGCTCCACCTGCAGAGCTGTGCAGCATTCCATGCCCCTGCTTTCTTACAGATGTTGACACTTTATACATATAACAAAGCTTAATTCTACTCACTTTATACATTGTTGTTAATAATACATCGGGTGTCGAGATCCATGGATCTCTGTTTGAAAATACTGACTTCAGTGTGGTGAACTGATATGTAGGCTCCTTTCGTGTCCTGCATACATCAGTTCGCCACAAAAGGGGCCTACATACATCAGTTCACCACACTGCAGTCAGTATGTAGGCTCCTTTCGTGTGCCGCTCAGGAGCTTTGCTGATTTTTGAGCCCATTTCAAAAGCAGCCTGACACATTAATACATGCAGCTGAGGTTGAATGTCGCCACAGTATTTAAAGCTCAAGTCAGAGCATGTGAAAGGATTCAAAATCTGGAGCATTTCAGAAAATGTCAAGTGCAGTGCAACTGCTTCCAGCTAATCCTTGCATGCTCTACAGTAGCTGTGCAGGTGGAGTCAAAGAACAGTAAGATAGAGACTTACTTACAGAGGAAAAGGAGACGGAGGAAGAATGTGGTAATGACGCCGAGTAAAGTTTCCCCCAGATAATCCTTTTGGCAGTGATGATGGTTGTAGACATAGGGTAGCCTAAATATACCCTCAACAGCGAGGAACAGCGGTGGCCGGCAGAAGAAGTCGAGCCTTCCCGCGTGGCGTGATGTGCGCATCTGTCACAATCAAACTCATTTTGAAAGGTTGGGAAATTGCACTGCGAGGAATGAACAGGAGGCATCAACGCGGGGGCTCCGTCTTTTTAACAAATTAAAGGAGGGTCGAAGCCAGTGGAGGAAGGAGGGCGAAGGGGAGAAGGAGGGAGGGAGGGAGGGAGGTGTGTACCTGCCAGCGTGACCTCTTGTAATGAGAGCACATATTGTTCAAATTTCTGTTTAATATCAAGATATAGTGAATGAGCAGCAGTAGGGAGAATGAACAGAAGGAGACTGTTTTTCTGGTCACTTTAGATTTTATAAGTTATTTAATAACATTAAAAAAAGATTTGGATACATTTTTTATGGTGAACTAATGGGTGGACACTAAGATACTTAAATAGGATGTTTCTAAATTTCTCTCCAGGTACAAAGTGTTAAGAAAACACCACACTGGGAATAGATCTAATTACAATGTGCTAAAGAAAAGGTGACAAAACCAACATCAGATTTCACAACATAGCACATTTTTCCCTTTGAAGAAGCACCATTTGGCTGCAAGTCTATTTACCTCTGAGTAAACAGCAAAAGCATTTTGTTCAGCCTTCAGCCTTTTTCCCCCCATAGATAATGAGTCTATTTTCATTTTAGGATGAGTTATCTCTTTATTTGTTCACTCTCTTTCTCTAAGTAGTGCCAAATTCTCAATGTGGAACATCGGTGGTTCTAGTAGAAGGTGAAATTCTCTCAGTAATGACATGGCGGTGTGTTTAGTTCATCTCCGCGTCTGCTTCAGGTAGGTTTGGATGCATAAATTGCTGGTCTGACAGAAGCAGCAAGAAGAAGAAATCCAGATCAGATGATGAAACTTTACAACAGAGTTTATAGACAAATTAGATTTTTTTAAAAAGGTCTCCACCACAAACTGCTCTAAATTCATCAACTCACTATTCAAATACTAGAATAAATGGGCACAGAGGTCCTTAGCTGGGCTTTCAGTGTTTTGAGGGAAGTGTCCCAGTGTGTTTCCCACCCTGGTCGTTGATCTTTTCACCATCAGGTTAGTGATACGCAAAGTTGATGATGTCATTCCCAAAGGTGGAGAAATCAACATTCCTTTGCACCTTCATATTTGTTGCACCTGGCGTCTCATTTGCTTCTGCTTCCTTCCTGAGCACACAAATTATATGTGCACAGTGGGAAGTGGGCGTGTTCTACACCAAGCCAAAAAACAGGCAATTCTGCACATTTCATGTTTTATGCATATTTCTGCTGTGTTTAGCATCAAGTTAAAAGGAGCTTATTGATCTTATAGATCTGAATTTCTTGCAAAACCCAACTTTAGCGCATCATCTTAAATTAAGTCTCTGGAAACCATAAATCATGTTCTCTAAAAGTTAGGGACGGATGCCTTGGCCTTGCAAGCAGCATCTTTGTCTTTAAGGATGATTTCTCCTCGGTTTGTTAACGTACACGAGCACGCGGGGCTTTTGTGTCCTTCCTTACGGTCCTAACAGAATCTATTTTCAGCAGCCTTGACACGACACACAGTGTGTATGCAACCACACACACGGAGGATGACTCTAAAAGGATGACACATGAGGCAGAGTGGAGGTCTTCCCATGCCCCTCTGCCCTCTCTGCCGGCCATCTCCCACAGGCTGAGCTGTAAATAAATAGTACCCCAAAAACCTTTGCGCACTCTCACACACAAATGCACACAAACAGATATGCATGTGTGCACACTGAACTATATTTAGAAGTGGACTCTAGTCTAAAACTGCCTGTCTTCCGTGTGGGCCACATCAGCCTGACTTTTGACAAATGTAGATGCGTCCTTACGGTCCAGACCAATCTGTGAAATGTCTCTAATGAAAGAGGTGGAATCTGATCCGATAGCGCTCGTGTCGGCTCGCTTTGATTTCATTAAAAAGAGCAGCACTGCGGTTTTCTTCAGTGCACGCAGTGAGAAAAACAGAGGTGCACTGGTGGGATAGCAAACTGGATCCCACAACTGGATAAATATTGAAGGGTGCTAATATTTACCACCCCAGCAATGTTTGTTAAACACAACACAATAAGCATAATTTCTACTTTGGCGTTGGCTCTTCCTTCACAGAAACAAGAACAATCCTAAATATTCATCAGCCTGACTGCTTGTTCTAACGTTCTAACAGACACTACGGGAAGGCAGTGGTAGAGCAAACACACACCTGCGCGGCAACAGGTTTTAATACAAATATCTTGATATGCCTGGCCGGGACACATACATTCTAAACGGACATAAAATGGTGCAATGGTCCAGATGTTATTCCATTTAACATCTTTTATACTAGCAAAGGGTTTTCCGCCATTAGCCAACACCTCAGATTGTTCCCAGGAAAAGAGCAATGAAGAAATTTCCAGCGATGTCCAACAATAACAGGTTCGATGTAAATTGTCCAGGAATCTCCGTGCAGATATTAAAATTTATTGTACGTAATCATAATGTTTTGTTTTTCTTTAAAAAAACAAACAAACAAAAAACAGGTGAGCAGGTTCAACCGAAATGGGGAATTTCAAATGAGTCTAATCTTATCTTAAATGTGTTTGGCTAACTGACATGTTTCAAAATATTAGATCATAGTAACACTCAACTGAAACAACAACTCTGTCCTTGTTTGCACATGAGCATGGTGCCAGTATGTTTTTGTGTTCCTATTCTTATTTCTTCTTCTATTTTATTTTGTTTTAATTAAAAATGTGACTTTCCAGGCTATTAGGCTTGTCAGAAGGACAATTGAGGTTTTTTTTTTGTTGTTGTTGTTTTCTTGTCAATAACCCTGCCTAAATCTAGCAAAATTCAAATTCTAGTGAGAAAAACGAACAGAAAAGCGTTGAGTAACTGCTGCATGGTAGACCAATTCACTGCACATTAGAGGGCAATTTGATGAATGTGTTTCTTCCTGTGAGGTTAAGTCGATCTTAATTTGCACTAAAAAGCCGAAACACTAAAACTGCTCATTAATTTGATTAACGTTAACATCAACTTTTCCACGAACTTGCTGTCAAATCCGAACGAGAAGACAAACAAGCCAGTGAAATGAGTCATTTTCACTTGCAGGATGGCAGGACTAAATATACTGCATACTGCGTGTGAAGCATTCGTCCAGAAAATACCAGTATTAAACAAGAATTTAGCCAAGTATCCATCTGCTTCATCTGCTTCATCTGCCTGCGGCGCATTGCGCGTCCCTGCTGCAGTCTTATCTGGCTGTGCGGAGATCAGTGCGACATTCCTGACGACGAATAGCGGGATTCCAGGAATCTCCCGGTGTCACCGTCTCCTTATCTGACCGCGGCTGCTCAGCAACCATCAGAAAGATCTACCAGCCGCGGGATAACTAGTGTAAATCTCACACCTCCATCACCCGCTTTTCCGTGGATGTGTATGCGTCCTACCTGCAGGTGCTGATCCGGGAAGGAGAGAGGGTGGAAGCGGGCGCAGAAACAGATGCTGCATTTGGAAGAGCGGCAGATCCCGGGAAGCCAAGCTGCGTCTGGGAGCTGCTGCTGTTCTGCCCTCGTCACGATGCACCTCCGGAACCTCTGAACACAGGCGCACGGTTATTTTTGGACATACGCGCACTGGTTCCCTAACGTTAGATACTGTTTTCTTTTATTGGTTCCTTTATAACTCAGAAAAGCCACTTACCAGTGAGTGTTGTTGTCATCCCTGGAGCGCAATAAATATCTTAATCACATCATGAAACGGTCTTTTTTTTTTTTATTAGATTTTTGAAATTGTAGTTTTCATCTAACAATTTTAAATTCGACTATGTTCAGATCGAGTTTATATAT
>BJFM01000730.1:56307-76772 GCA_016586285.1 Arothron firmamentum | reverse complement strand
AAAAAAAAAGGAAAAAAGAGACATCTTTATTGCTATGTCATCAATGATTTTATCTATTAAAATCAGACATTCATCATCGTCACCAAGTCTTTCAGGAACATTAGCACATGTGTAAGCAGCAAACAGATCCAGGATCTCTCTGGACGAATGAGAAAACACCGTCAACAGCTTTAATGGTGTGACAGTTCTCACCAGTTCCACCACTGAAGAACCTGAGCTGAGTGTTATTCACAGTAAAGATGCTGCTGCAAATTTTCCTCAGCTTGTCCAGGTCCAGTCTGTTATCTCCTCTGGGGTTCTCCAAAAGCACCACCCCCTCTGAAGAACAAACCATCAGGCATGATTATTAAATATAAAGAGGGAAATCTGCACCATTACACATCCCCTGTCTGACATGTTTGTGGACTGTAGAGCTCTGTCTCATGATCTACCTTTCTCTTTGTTGTTGACGCTGACCCTCAGGTTTACGTAGGTGCAGGCTGGTCCATTTAGAGGGGCTTGAGCAGAGGATCCTTTTACTATGGTCAACTCTAAATCTGAGTTTTTTAGCTTCCGTGAATAAAAACAAAATGTGTTAAAAGGCATCAATTAAATCTCAGATATGAGTCAAACCATCACAGAAACAGAAAGCTGTCTCTGAAACCTCGCCTGTCCGTCATACCTGAGTGTTTTCTGATATGATGACACTGGAAGTCTTGGGAACAGGGCAGGGCAGCAGAGGAGCCTTGATGGTGCCCATGATGAAGTCAGTGTGAGCCTGGACCACAGAGTTCAAGTAATCCCCCTCAGGCTGGCAGTGGTAGTACACCTTTATCTCGTCTGTCGGTACCAAATGGGCCTGTGAGACAGAATTAGGAAATCTGTAGTAGATGTGATTTAGCCTCCATAAAAGAGTGTTTCCTTTTTAAGAAAGATGCATACAATTGGATATAATTTTTAATTTGCTAACAAAAGGTACTTTTTACAAATTCTGCAAGACATAATTATTTTCAAAGGCTAACAAAGTCAAAGGAGAATGGATGAACAAAAGACAGGCTGAGGAACAAATACTGACAAAGGGGAACAGAAGTTGTTTTTTTAGTCAATGAAAACCCATCTATTTTTGCAACATGTACTGTCAGCTTCCTCTAACCTTGACACAGTTAAATACATCAATCCTGATGTTATCTGTCATGTACACGAGCACAGACATGTATGGCATGCACACATGTGTGCAAAAACACACACGCGCGTGCACAGAGCTCTAATTGCAGTATGTGGCTCAAGGGCAGAGAAATTACGTTAGGTAGATACAGAGAAGCAGCCAATCAATGAAGGAAGGTTTAAAGGCTTTTCCTGCCAAGTCAAGGCGGTGACCCTTCCCCGACAGGCCTGGTGCAGCCTGTGTCTGCAGCTCCATCTCTGCCACACACACGCACATGCACACGTACAAGTACACAACAGAACTCTCCAGTGAGAGACCTTCCTATCAGAGTCCTTAGCAGCAGCAGCAGCACATGCTAACACCAAAAACCAGAGCCACACTTAAAAAAAAACACATATGCATGCCAACAAATTCCTCTCAAGCATGTGAAAGGAATTGTGAAAAACTAATTTCCAACCCCAGGGTGGAAAATTCTTAAGAGATCGCAGTTTGAAACAACAGGAAGAATTTAGCTTGGCTCGGAGCCAGTGTGCACCATCGCTATAGGAGGATGGAAAAAAACTGTTTGTTGCTTATGAAAACAAGGGGCTGCTGATTAATCCGTCTTTACTCCCCAGACTACTTCAAAGGTCCAACATTAGAATCTGAAAGGGGCCAGACTGTAATTAAGCTTCCATTAAGCCTGCCTTACGATGGAGAAACCCTGTGTGAGGCTGCAGTGGAAAGATTTCAAAATGGCCATGAAAAAAAATTAACATCGAACACCATCAAGAAGGAACGGGTGATATGGAGGGTACATTTTTTATGCTAGATGTAAATCACAGGGGTGTAGATTATTATTATTAATTAATGTACATGACATATGTGAGGAATTCACTGGGGTGTTCTGTAGTCAGAAGAGAAGAGTAGCATATGTGGTCTTAGCACAAATTTAGGGGTAGTTTCTGCACATCTGTCTAGGTTAGGTAAAATAAGTAAAGTTTAACTTTCCTTCTTATTATCTGTAATCACCCCTGTCCTGGGTCTGCCAGCAATTATCTCATATCTTCCTCAATAGACACTGGTTTGTAAAGGTCATTGATGATGTGTTATGTGGCAGCGCTGCTTAAATATTTGCCCCACCTTCTTCCGCAGTTTCTGAATGCGATTGATGACCTCTCGAGCAACACCTTCGTCTACCATGGACTGGTCAGGGGAGACGTCCAACAGCACCAGCACCTAAGGGACACCAGCAGAGTTTTTGAATTTCCTGAGATGCTAAATTTTAGATAATTTTAAAATCTACTCTGAACTGAAAAGTGTGTCTTCTATGTACAAACAGTCTACTACACCTGAAAAAAATAGTGTGCTAGTCCATAATTCATACAGTATATCCTGCTGATCAGTTAAAATATATTTACACACATGAAGCGCAAATCCACCTTGAATGAAAAGGGGAATGATTCTCAAGAACAAACAATAACAAAAACTATTCTGCTCATAAATGTGAGCCATAAAAGTGAAATAATGTTAGTTAAGATTGAGTAGCAGCAAGAGAGTGATAGAGAGGGTGAGTGAGTGAGAAAGCAGGCATCAGGGTGATGAAGAGTTGGTGCGAGAGCAACAACGAGAATTCAAAAGCCAACTCAGTAAACTGGTATTAAGGTGCAGCCGTGTGGCATGTGCGCGCTTGGAGGAGCACTAATTACAGAGAGCCTGTGGGGAACACAACATTGGCTTCCACTTAGCCGTGAAATGATTTCATATATCACACACGCTG
This sequence comes from Arothron firmamentum, assembly GCA_016586285.1. Taxonomy (NCBI): domain Eukaryota; kingdom Metazoa; phylum Chordata; class Actinopteri; order Tetraodontiformes; family Tetraodontidae; genus Arothron; species Arothron firmamentum. The sequence goes on along the minus strand of BJFM01000730.1, from coordinate 73,869 downwards.
TTGAGAGACATAAATGGATTTAAATATACAGCAGCTCGGTGCAGAAACCATTAGCTTTTAGGTTTTGTAAACATTTTGATATTCTCCAATGTGCAGCTCAAAAGGGACCAAAATTTAAGAAATAATGAATGAAATGAATGGAATTTAAAAAAACAACAACAATTGCTTCAGCTGAAGCAAGATGAAGTTTATATTTGAAAATGGAGACTACACTGTAAAATTTCAGGCATACCTGAGAGTCGGAGTGAGCTTCGTACTGAGCAGCAGAGCCAGACGCCTGGTTGAAGGTGTACATCAATCTCAGGTCTTCTTCATGAAGCTCATGGCCATCCACCACAATGGATCCTGAAATTAACCACGGCAATGAATGCTAGTGAACAAGAAAATTTATTATCTTAATGAAAATAACCTGCACTCAACATATAGAGCCCTGCTGGGTCTGAGCAGTATCAGAGCACATTCTTAGTAAATGGTAGTGAAATTTATTTAATTATATAATAAAGCCTACATTTAGACCTACTCCTGGTGCTCTTCTAAAACAATTGCAGTCTGACACTTTCAGATGTTGTTCCACGTAAGCAATCTTGAAATGAAAGCAATTTTCACCCAGACTTTTGCTAATGCAACTCAAACAGCCCAGCAAACACAATCTTGTCTGGTCCGAATCTCCATATTGCTCATGGCAGCAATTATTAAGGACTTTGTTCAGAGTTAAAACCATGACCATGTTTTTCCTCTCTTCGCTGCTACACACCCAGAGGCTGGGTGAAATGGTCACTCCATTTCTCTTTAATCCTAGATTTCCATGCTTTGATTTCCTGTGTCCCTCCCTACTCCTCTGCTCTATTCTCCTTTAATCTTTTTTTTATCGACTTCATCCGAAAGCACAGGATCAAAAGTGCAGGCGAGAATTACAATTAAGGTATCCAGTGGCGACCAACCAAAGAGTCTTATCAAAATTTTGACCCTTAAATTTGAGGGAGGAACTGTAGAGTAGAGCTCCTTAAAAACAGACAACATAAGTTCAGATATCATATTCCTGGGGCAACAGATGTGTTTCATAGTTCCACTCTACACATTTTAATCCATCTCTTCCCATATTCATCCTTCAACTCAAAGTCTCGTTCCTTCCTACTGGCCAGATTTCAAACTTGATTGGAAATGTTCATTTCCCAGTCTAGCTGACCTTCATGGCCTCCTTCCCTTGAGAGTCTGGGGGCTCCTCTCCCTTTTTTATAATTGGAGAAATACAAGATACCTTGCACTACTTTGATCCATACTCAAGCTCTATTTATAGGGTCAGAAGGGTTTAACTAGGATGCACACAGATGCATCCTGTGCATCCTAGTTAAACAAAATCAAACGCACTATTGCTTTGTGATTAGGTCTTAATGCATGATTCCATGAATTAATGACTAAATCATTCTTGTTTTTAGGCAGTGAGCTAACAAATGTCATTGTTTGGGGCACACAAACAGACATATAGAAATACCTGTCTTCTGGAAGACCTCTAGCTGTTCGCTGGAAAGCTCCTTGATGGAGGCAGTGATGGCTTTAAAGGCAGCCTTTAGTCTCTTTCCCAGCACCATGTGGTCTGGCTCAGCACGGAGACGAATGCCATATTTATCCTTGTCCGTCGACAGCGTCAACTGTCGCACATTTAGTTCCTGAAAAGACGCACGCAACAACTTAGAAAGCACATCTACGCATATGTCAGTTCATCAGACGATCTTGCTTTTATAGTTGTTGTTCCTTTCCCCTCTGAAGAGTCTGAAACTCTTCTAGGTTTGCCATGCATAAAAGTAAAACAATAAAACTAACGTGTTGTTACCTGTACATGTGTTGAGACTGATGAGTAACAGTGTTGAAGATGAGTAAAAACAAGAAAATGTCATTTGTAAAACATCTAAACACCATAGTTCTGTGAAAACAAAGGAAATCTAACTTAATTGTTAATTTCACTTTATTGCCAGAAACAAAACTTGGGGTCAGATGCTGACAAATTCTCTCTTGCGTCTGCTCTTCTTTCAATTAGACCAAGAATTTGTGACCTATTTAGACCGATTGTTAGATTATTTTTTTTTATTTTTATTTTTTTTAACATTTTCTACCCAGCATTAAAAGTTTTTGGAGGCACACTTTCAGACTTTTAAACAATCCAACATAATTAAAACCTTAAATACTCCAGGGAACGACTACAAGCTAATCAATACATGATTACAAAGATACTTAAAGACCTGAGTCTCCAAAGAACTCAGCCATTTCTTCTTTTTACTCAATATTCCATTCAGTTCCTTTCATTTTACTATCTGAAGAGAGAACTCCTCAAATTGGTCATATCTGCTGAAGCAATAGTTACTCAATATAGCCACAGTGACACTAATGCTGACCTGCCAACATGGCTTCTTTCAGTCAATCGCAGTCAAAAGCTGAGTTGGACTGAGGTTTAGTAGAGTGAATTTGCTGACAGAGTGCAGACGAGCTTGTGGGAGTGGTGAACACAGAGACATGGTGGGATTGGAAACAGCTTAATGGAAACAGAATTTTACAATCAGGGTATTTATGGATTTGTGTGTGATGACTTGTGGCAATAATTCACAGCAATCTGACCTAAAATTGAATGCACTGAAGTACAGTGGTGTTGACAACAATCCTGCCAATGGTGCACGGCTAATCTAAAACTTAGAATGGCCACTGACCATAAACTTCAATCATTGTGTTGGTCTATTTTTCAGTAAATGTTGAGAAAGCTTGTTAAAATAATGTTTTGTCTCAAGGAAATGATAATAAAAGCATGATCAGTATTAGTACTAGTCAGCATTGGTTAAAAGAGGTCGAACCCACAAAAATGTAAGTGAAATTTCCAACAACAGCACACAAATAAAGCAACGACCAAAAGCTAAAGTAAAATTAAAACAAACATTTGTTTAACTGCTCTCTGCTTCCATCAAATTTACACAGCTTACTGGAGATAATCCAAAAAAAAAAAAAAGAAATGGCTAGAAAGGACATAAACACTGGAAGGGCCAGCAGGAGTTGAAGTTGACATTAACCATCTGCGAATGTTTGGTTTGTGTTTCTGCAAAGCACTACAATAAAACACTTTGGTACACACAAAAACAGCAGCAGCAATATCCTTCATGTAAGGCAATGGTGGGGCCATCAGATCTATTTGTGAAAAAGTAAAAATACCTTTATATCATATATTTTATATTGATCGATCTGAACTTCGTGGAAAATTACATAGAACACAAAACCATAACGACATCCTGTCAAGAACTGGACATTTTAATCTGCCCTGTGTTTGACAGTGGCAAGGAATTTTTAAGTATTTTGAGGTTCTGAAATGTCTAAAAACAGGTCAGCAAGCATTAAAACTGACTAGCAGTGAAGTGAATTGGGGAATTTAGAAAACGATGGAAACATATCGACCTGTGGAAACCAGGCCATAGTTTACTTACTTCCAGGATGTATTTCTGTAGGGACTGGATGTCTTTCAGAGCCTCAGGGTCCTGGTGAATAACTACCACTTCCTTCAGTGGGTACTAAAATATACAGGGACATTACAACTCCAGGACCAAAAGTACTTCAACAGAGATGTTTGATGCGGTTTTCTTGGGCCATGATGGCAACTCTTGACACTGGAGTGGAGGTGAAGGTGACAACATACCTTGATGGGCATGGTCTTCCTGTCTCGAATCACTCTGCCCAGCTCGATCACAGACTGCATCTGAGACACAGCACTCTCGATGCGCTTGTCAATCAGACTCTCTCTGAAAAGAACAAACAGAACAAGAACATCCACATGCGTCCATTAAAAGTATAGGCAGAATGATGAGGTGTAAAATTCGGAGATCCTCTTAACTCGGCTGTTTCAGTCACTCATGCGTCTCACCCCTACTTTTATTGGAAACTCTTCTTTCCGCTGTATTACTTTCAGAGCCCACATTCATTGTTTTCTGCAGTGTGTACATTTCTCTACATTTTATGGGCACAGATGGAAAATATAGATGCATTTCTGTGGACCATTACAGGCAGCTCTGGTGGTATATATCCAAATTTTTTCCCCTTATGGAAAATTAACAGAACAAAGTACAGCCATTACAGAATAAGAACAATCCCAAATCTGCATTTAAATTGGAACTGTACAAACTTGAAAACCTTGAAGATCTGCAACATCAGCTTCATCCTAAAGCAACAGCTTCTGTGTGTATATGCACAATACCTGTTAACCTCCTAAGGTGGTCTGTTTATTCCTGTGCACACAATAGTGTAAGAGAAATGAACAGAAACACTGGTACAGTTAATCATCAAATGATCTGATCCAGGAGCAGCTGCTGCCACTACCTGATTGGTAGCTGACCTTTGAAGGGGGGAGGGCAAGTTTGACAGGAGGAAGTATAAAGTGACTAGTAAAGCCGCAGTGCTCAGCACTGACATGGTGACAGAGAAGACTTTATGAACCGCTGCACAGATTATTTTCCTTTGCTAAACCAAATGGATATTTAATGATGTCAGAACTTTTTACATTAAATGATTAAGTAATTACCTTGGGTCAATTTGGTATTCCTCTCAGGCAAGTAATCAGCCAACAAAGCACACGTTTTAATTTTTGGGGGAAGGAAATTAAATTATCTTGTTTTAAAAGCAATATTAATCTGCAAAACTGACAGAACATAACTCTTTTTATTCATCTAGTTATTTGCCTCCTTCCCATGATTGACCATGTGCTGTAAAAACAGAGGCACACGTAGTCCGCCTATCCATCCATCAGCTGTGATTCAGGTGGCCGTTCTGCAGATTAATCCTTGACCTCTGCACTGGCAAAGGCTGTCACTAATATATAAATGTGCTTGTGATTTGGAGCTGTTAGTTACTACACAGATAAAACATAAACACAGACTTTACCATTACTATCTTCACTCAAATGCTGGTAGTCTGAGAATGTGACTTTCAAAACATGCACTGGAGAAAACCAGCTGCAAGATGGGAAGGACACAGCTATAGATGCTGCCCCATCAGCTGTGGATGAATCTTAACATACGTATAGCTTGCATCGGATAATGTAATTGAGAAAAACCGCATGACCAGAAGATTTCACCAGGCCAGATAACGGTATTTCAGATTTCCTCCATGCTTTGAGAGGGTGGCCAGGATTGCATCCCTACATTTGGTACTAAAGTGATTACAAGTGGGCCAGCGACAAAATGAACTCGTGAATTTTCCCACCTTACTTGAGGCAGCATCAGATAGTGAATGCTGCCAGCATCCTTTTCTTCCACAGAGTCAGGGTCAATGAGGTGGCGCAGATTTTGGTACATCATCTCTGTAATAAAGGGTGTAAAAGGAGCCTGAGGAGGAGAAGGGAAGAAGCAAATAAATGTGAGAAAAAGCATAACAGATGATATCTTCTCTATGCTCCAGTTCTGTTTACATTTTCTGACTAACAGCTTTAAATGTCACAAGTAGCTGAAAAACAGAAACTGTAGCTTTTACTGCTCAAAAGGTGCAGGTGAAGTTACATTTGCTGCAATGCTCCACAAAAACTGTGGTTAATTATTCTGTGTAGCTCACAGCTGATCGGTACTTATCTAGGTTAGGCTCTTAGCGTGCCTTTTAGTTCACACACAAACATCTTCAATGCATTATAAATAAAAAAAAAAACCTCCTACTGCTAATGCATTATTCATAGCCACACAGGCACGCATACACACACCTCTTCCACACTGCATTTATTTCCATGTGTTTTGCATCCACAAAAGTAAAACCTCCCCAAAAGAAATCTCCTCTCTCAAACACACACACACACACACACACACACACACACACACACACACACACACACACACACACACACACACACACACACACACACACACACACACACAGTATGACTCACCATCAGCCTGCACATGGAGAACAGAACGCTGAAGAGGGTTTCCAGTGCCCACAGGCAGTCCTCTGTCCCACTCTCTCCCTACAAAGTTCACACATGCATCAATACAGTCAGCCCCCTTTGAACAGTGAAAAGATAAATGTGCTTCAACAGTCATCATCTTATGCTTCATTGGTCCACAACAAGCTAATTCTGCAAGCTGCTGGTGCAAGAATCTTAGCTGAAGCTTAAATTACAGTTTCTTTTAGTAAGGCATGAAAATTGTGGCTTACAAAACAATAAAAAGAAACATTTGGTTGCCGTTTACCATCTACTTTCCAAAGCCTTTATTGTATTAAACATTCAAAACACAAGCAACAGTGAGCTGTTGTCTCACCTTCAGCCGGCGTCTGTTGGTCCTGACGTACCAGTTGGTAAGCATGTCCACAAACTTGACCAGGCGAGGCACCACAGTGTACAGACGATAAGCTGCAAGACAGGACCTTCAGTCTTTGCTGGGAAGAATTTGATTCCTCACATCTATCACATATGAAGAGCCAACGGTACACCCATGATACAGCCTGTTACAGTATATACCTTCATGGACCAGTCAAGCAAGATGCCCATATCTGTCCAGGCTGATTATGTATGTACTCTGTACTATGATTTAAATGGCGGAAAAAAAACACTTTTTTACGGATACACTATGACCTTAAGTTTTAATCAGCTTATGATTTCAGATGATTTTGACAGCAAGAGGCTCTATAATAAATTAAATATGACAGGAGGGATGCTGACATGCAAGTACATCACATAGACTACTAAGTTCAAGAAAATCTTGAAAGGAGAATTTAACTTAAGTGATCATCTTTAATATCATTAACAAAATCATTAACATCACTTAACAAAATAACTGTTGTGACCTTGTAAACCAGAGATTCTGTCAATTATACCAGGAAAACCCTGAGGATCAGTTAGTCTCACCATCCATCTCTGCTTTGAAGAACTGGATCAGTGACTGGGTAAAAGACTGAATCCATTTGTCCATGATGTTGTCACTCTGCTTTGCTGTGTTCTCATTGTACAGGAACTGAATATCTTCTTCCTACATCACATAAATGCACAAGCAATTACACTGGTAACTTTTAAACATTGGCTTTTCAGGGTCTGAAAGGCAAAAAAAAAAAAAACCTGCAGGGACAGAATTTTTTTTCTTAAATTACAGTTGTTATGGAATGCATGAATAATTATGTTGTTGCATAATTTCATTATTTAGTGTCACAATATATGCACCTTCTGGAATCTTTGTACATTCTGCACCAGGAAGCGATAGGCATTATACCAGGGCAGGAACACATCCTTCAACACATCTCTCACTCCTTCCTCCTTGAATCGCAGGTTCTCGGCTCTTACGACAGGAGAGTTGATGAGGTACAGCCTAGAGAGAAAAAAGCACTTTTAATTGTTCTGTTTGACGTGATCTCTTAGGTCTGCACCAGTAACTGCTTAGTTCAGTGTATATTAAGTGTACTTAATGGAGTGTTGTGGCAGCTTTGGCATTTACTAAATGTAGTTTTGAAAAATACTTAAACGCAATCTTGTGTTAAGAGAACCCAACACTTAAAGTGCTTTCACGTGGTGTTTTTGGTTTATTTTTAGTACATAATGAGTATTTTAAAGAGACTATTAAAGCAAAATTGTGACCATTCAAATGCGACGTGAGCAAATCAATCTGAATTACCTTACTAAATAAAAATACAAGAAGATTTTCCCTATAAGGTCTTTTAATCAAAAGCTAATTTTTACAGACAAGCATTTAAAGCAAATTAACCTTTTTGTTTGGAACTAATAACAAAACTCAAAATAATCTGCATTAACATAACAGTGTTTGGCACGCATGATTGAAGGGTGGAGAGTTAATAAAATATTTTAGCTGCTGATTTTTGGATCATCTTTCTTCATGACATAATGTAACTTTGTGCAAAACAGTAAATAATTTTATTATCTACAATCAGGAAAAAGAAACAGCCATCAACCATTAGCTGGCCACACTTTGTCCATCAAAACTCATATTTCACTTTATTTCTTTTAATCTTTCAATATCTTCTGTCATTTAATACTTACATCTACATCTACCTTTACTACTGATGTGTGTTAAAATTTATTTTCAATGCTATTCACCAAGTTATGTTCTACATTCAAATATCAAACATATTCTGGAACAGCTTATAAAGCAAGTGTTACATAAAAGCTAGAAAGTAATTAAAGTTTTAGTGCAAAAAAAAGACATTTCATTGTAAATTGAGGCCTCAGAGAGAAACAGACCATGGCTTCCCCGCTGCAGCTCACACTATATGTGAGCATATGGTGCAGCGGCATAGTACTTTATTCATTAGGCCATATGGCCACAGTACTTACTGCTCAGGGCAAAGGAGCAAAAGTACGAAGGGAAACGTGTGCATGCATGTGTGTATATTGTAGGTAGGACTCAGATGCCACCTATTTAAGAGTGCAGAAATATTCCAGCCTTTTTAAACCAGAGCTGCTACTAGCACATGTTACTTAAACACATCCTGTCACCAGCACACAACATTCATGTTTCAGAAACACGCATTCAAGTGCAGATCTGACCTGAGGGCATCAGCTCCATAGTTCTGCACTATCACTCCTGGATCTGGGTAGTTCTTCTTGCGCTTGCTCATCTTCTGTCCATCGCTGCAGGAGCCAAACAGGAAAAGGCATTAATACATATATAGATGCACGTATGCACAAAAGTGCATGTTAGAAAACCAGCACTTGGTATTCAAATGAGTTCTTCCAGGTCAGCAGGCCTGTGAGCTCAGTGCTGCATTGAGACCCTCAGGCTGAGGACAGTCATTCTATTGTAGAGCAGCTCTAAAGGCTAAATGTTGGAGTACACGTAACCAAGAAATCATGAGAAAACACAGAAGAAAAAGAAGTTGTGGATGAATGGGTGAAGTATTTAAAGTAAAAGTTTAGGGAAAATATACACTGGTACAGCATAAACACTTGATGTTTAGGATTATTTTAAGCTGTGCAGTTCATTCTTTCAAAATGAATAGAAAATTTTGCCAGGCACATTACTGGTTGTGACCTTAATACAATATTTGCATTTGATAAAATATGGAAAAAACATCCACCTTAAATATGAACAAGTTGTATTTGCAAACTGAAAAGAGGAGCATTTTTTAACAGCATCAGTAGATTCACCTTGCAAGCACTAATCCATTAACAATGACGTTTTTAAAGGGCGGTTTCCCAAACAGAGCAGTGGAGAGCACCAGCAGGGTGTAGAACCTACATCAGGCGACACAGCACACAGGACAGGGTCAGAAACAGAAACAAGACTGAAGCATTCCTGCTTTCTTTTCAAAAACCTGAAAAATGTACCTATTAAATCAATATCATTTTTTATACAGACATTTTCTTTTATGTAATAAAACAATTAATTAGGTTTTGTTATCAACTGCTTTGATAATCTCTTCAGCAAATTTTATTTTCTATTTGATGAACAAATTTTACCATCCTCTGGTCTGATCAATGCCTTCAGCGATGAAGTCGGCTGGAAAAGTGTCCTCAAACTCCTTCCTGTTTTCAAAGGGGTAATGGACCTGGGCATAAGGCATGCTGCCACTCTCAAACCAGCAGTCAAAGACCTCGCTGACCCGCCGCAGCACGCCCTTTCCACACCGTGATGGGATTGTCAGACTGTCAACGCTGGACAAGAAAAAAGTGTGAGAAAAAGACAAGTGTCAGTGTGACAAAGTTGACATATTTTAATCCTTAAATTGACCACAAGGAAGTGCTATGATACTGGTGACTGGAGTGTGCCGACACTGGTCTGTAAGGTCACTCTCTGTTGCCTACAACCATTTGTAATCTTTAACCGCTGGAAAGTTTAGAAACAGACAGAAGTGTTAATATTATGCTGACATTCAGAAAAATGTCAGCTATTGCTTTACGTTCCAGGAGTAAGGACTCACTTTTTATAAACTGACTCAGAACAAGCACAGGGAGGACTCTTTTTCCCTCCGACTTGAGAAAATATGTTATTGTAATGTGTAAAACAAGGCAAAAACAGGTGCCTTAAATGAGGAAAATGTAATCATGCGTCAGCCTGAGTAAGTCACACAGACTACATCTATGTGTTCAAAAAGCTCCATTTGGAAAATCTAAGGACAAGCAATCTAAAACACTGAAAAGACAGATTTCATTACTTTCCCCAGCAGCAGCAGCAGCAGAAATAGGGTGCACCTTTTCTACAAATATTATTAGTCAGGCCCATAAAGTGCAGATTACACGTTTAGTAGTTTGTTGTTAGTCACTAAAGCTGATCAACTGCAGTACTTTGCAGCTCCTAAAAGCTTTGCTGATTGATCCACTGATACAAGCATTGATAAACATGCATTTTTGACATGCACAATACATGCACTGCTGACTACATCAGGTGGTATATAATCATTTAGAAGAGATTAAAATAATCATGCAATAGCACGAAAAATGTCTAAGATCTGTTCTTGGGTGCACAGAAAAAGTTATTATTGTTTTGTGTCATGATTAAAGCCACAATTTTGCACAATGCAAGTTGTCAACATTTTTAGGCTGCAAGGAGCTGGAGAAGTTGACCTGTGTGGGTGGATGACGATTGTTATCCTTCAGTTCTGCACTGGTGCCACCCACATCACATCAGGTGCACGGCAGAACCCGAACATAACAAATGTGTACAGGTGCTGACTTTTGGCTGCAGTACAGAGTAGGGCAGCATGAGAAGTGGCTCAGAGCACTGCCAGGTGGACTAATTAGCACAGCTGTATTGGCTAATTACTGACTTGCTTTTTATGCCACGTAGCAGATGAAGTGAAACGGCTCTAATTCTCTGATATTGCAGCGAAGTGGAAACCTATGCAGCACATCTTTGCAATCTGGATGCACCCAAAGAGAATGTGATTTCAGTGGTGCGCTCTGCAGTAATAAAACACTGTTGTGTAAGATGGTGTTCTCAGCCAGTTTTTCTTTTTTCCAGATCAAGTTGGGTGCGTTTGTAGCGCACTGATATACTGTAATGACCGGAGAGGCCTGCAGCGGTTTTAGCAGAATATTAATGACATGATTTATTGCATTTGCTGAAATAATGTACACTTGTTGGCCAATTGGCCAACAAGGTGGGCAATGATATAATTGGACAGTTTTTGAGCAACTTCAAGTATATTTTCAGGGTTCTTTTCTGGATGAAACCATTTTTAACACACTCATACTGATTTGTTTTTAAGTGATTGAAATTTATGGTGTTTAAGATTAAAAGCAACTTTTAATCTCCTTTATTTGGTCCATTTTGGAGAGCTATCAGTCTTTGCTGTAAAATGGCAAACACACAAGCCAAAAAGAGCAGCAGCACAAAGTGAATGAAATATTGTTCAGTTTGTGATTCTTTTTAAACTTTATAATTGCTTACAAAACTTTCATTACATTTCCAGGTCTTGCAGATGTGAACTGGAACGCTAAAGCAATCCAAGCACAGAAGCAGGATAAAGGCCGCCTCTTCCTGCCCTATTAATTAAAGATGGCCTACCCCATGGAAGTGATTAAAGGTAATTAGCAGATGAAGAGCGGAAGAATAAAGAGATCTGTGTTCCACAACAGTGGTCTGGTTCAAACAGACAGGTCACATTTAAATGGCAGCAGCAGCCTTAACAAGGGATAAGAGGAAGCTCAAGCACCAGCACATACACACACACACACACACACACACACACACACACACACACACACACACACACACACACACACACACACACACACACACACACACACACACACACACACACAGGAAATCTGGGGATATCAATGTGTCACAGCAGACCCACACCACCGAGTGCTCATTCTGAGAGTTGTGTGATAATCTCCAAGCCATCAGTGACTCACCTCTCCCGATGCAGATCATCTACTTTTACTCCGGTCAGTTCCTCCAGGTCTGCAATGGAGCCGACGCACACCACCTGCCGCATACACACGTAAACACACGTGAATCTGGTTTGCATTTTCAGATGATGTTGCTCTTAAAACTGTTTCAATAGGATAATTAGAATATCAAATAAACAGTTGCTATTTTTCCCATGTGTTTCAATATATAATCATAGTACAGCTGCAGGCAAACTCTATAACACTTCCAGAGCAAAACTGTTGTATCTTAAGAAAAAACAGAAGGTATGATTAACTGTGTTTTGTGGTCTCCTTTGAGAGTTAACCTGTAGGATCTGCTCTTGTTTCACCACGGCACTAGGTAAAGCGGCCCAGGTAAAGCTTCGTACACCACAACCAGATATTAGTCAGAGTGAAGTTTAAAAAAAAGGTTTTTAAAAATAGATGCAAGTTCAGGTCGAGGCATGCAATACGCCACTGAAGGGGAGTTTAAGGGAGGCACCAGGGACCATGCACGTTCTGCAAACACTCACAATGCTATTTCCAGCAAGCAGGTCACTGGCTGTCCCTCTTTTAGCCAGTGGACCGACTCTTCATTTTTCAAAGGATCAAACCAGCTAATTCTGATTCCTTTATCCTGTTCCAATTTTTTTCTCAGTCAGCCAGTTTACAGTTTGGTTAAGTTTTTTTCTTCTCTAACATTTACAGTTTTCATTCCAACAGAAAATGAGAGAAAATTTATAAATGTTGGTTGTAGAGTTTAATCTAGTTTTATCTTTTATTAAATATCATCTTAAATCCAGTTTTAGGGATGAGAAATTGCAATGTCCTCTTTGGCACATGAACTTTTTTAAGGTTAAATTGTAATTATTACGCCACATGTACTAGTTAATTTATTCCAAACTGTCTCCTCTTAATCCTCATGTCTTTTGCCCTTTTTCACCAATCCCCATTTGTCTTGTGACCTTTGAAGTTGCCTTATTAGGGGGGGAAAAAATCTGCAAAGCACATTCTGGTTTGTGTTTGATGTTTATATTAATGAATCATTCATGTGTTGAGTTTACAGAGGCACTCCATAATGGATCCTGAGGGGACCCGATGTGGACTAGACTTGTGTCACAGTCTTCAGTCTGACATCATGGTCGCGTCACTCTAACACTCTTAACAGTGTCTCTCATATACACAAAAAGTAAAAATATGATAAATAATGTGTAAAAAAAAAAAAAAAAGGTCAAAGAGAAGACTTTTCACCCTGCAGATTTATGAGCGTGGATTGGTGAACACTTCACAAGGGCCCATTTTTTCTTCAGGGAAACTTTTACCTATAAACTTATTTATATGGTAAATTCCCACTTTTCAATTAATGGCTGTTGTGCTTAATGCAGATCGATCCGTGGGTTGTCTGAGTAGAGCAACTGACGTATTTGGGCATGACAGACAAATCATGTGATCACTGGCATGTATTAGACACTCTATTAATATACAACCATGGTGTGAGTGTACTGTTGTGTGTCTGACCTCCTCAAAGTCATCGCTGACCCAGAGAGGGATGGGCGTGCCCCAGTACCGATTCCTTGAAATGGCCCAGTCTCGTGCATCTCTCAGCCAGTTCCCAAAACGCTTCTCACGTACAAACTCTGGAACCCTGCAAAAACAGAGATCATGTTGTGGTTTCTGCTTGTCGTCATTCAATATAAAACGCACAGCAAGTTCTAACACCATCTCATTTTCTGTGGACTTCAGTTCTCAAGTTTTGCATGTACATTTTCACAAAGCTTGAATTTTTAAATCATCTTACATTTATTAAAAAAAAACAAAAAAAACTTACTTGTATAGGTACTAATTTTACATCTTTTTATTTCCAACTCCTATTTCAGGACAATTTAAGAACTTTTTAATGTTTTTAATTACTCGAGTACTAATGTAAATTTAGTCTTGTTCAGCTGCCATGAGATTAGGGATTTGATTCCCCCTTTGATGGCAAAATGTACTTAGCAGCACCTGATGATTGAGCTTGTCTAGATTCATATAAGGTGTAATCTTGCTAACTGCTTCAATCCATCTGACTGGACTTCTACTCTTTTGTTTGAAGATAACTTACCTCTAATCTGAAAAGCTTCTTCAGCAGTAAGAGCCTGTAAGGCAAAACGTCTTCAAATCAGCGAACAGTCCAATTGCCCTGGATTGAAGCACTTGGCTCTATGACCCGGATGATTGAGATCTTACGGCATATACACGTGCAGAACAGTTCCAAATTACACTCCCTCTGCGCAATTAGATACCTTGTTAATTTATAAAGTAGTATATACAGTATATACGTATCTTATAAGGTAAATATTTACAATGTTCTTGCTTCATAAATCTGCCTGCATTCCCTCTGCATATTTATAAAAAATAAACTGCACTGCTGTCTACATAAACCTCAGCTACAAAGGTTAATGTTCCCTTAAAGGCATCTTCTTCCCTCCCTCTTTCTGCTCTCCCTTTCTGTATTTTGCCTCAACCAATTTCTAGCTTTAATGCACTCATAGTCTCTTTTTGGCCATTTTTCCTGCCCCATCTTTAGTGCCGAGCTGTGTTGCTCATAACGATATGGGTTGGGTGGGGTCTGGATCCATACGCTAAGCAATGAGTTCATCAATTCCCATTTGTAGGAGGCATTTCTATTTAGACCTCTAATACATCAATTTAATAATTTTCTTTTTTTTCCCCCTGCTCACCAACTCCCGTTCTATGGTTTCCACCACCGTCCAGCCTCCACAACTTGCTTCATGCTAAATGTTGGACTTAAAATATGCCATCTTGTGTTTGTAAGTACTGAGGGGATATTTATTATCTGAAGGTTTCTATTATAAGCCAAAGCTGCTGACAGATTCGGAGACACAGAGTCAGAAGTTGTGGCTGACTGGGAACAGCCAAATGTGTTTATGATGTTGAACAACTGACTGTTCACTTAACCCCTGGAGCTGAATCTGCTGATGCCCATCATCCAGTCATTACTTAGAAAGTGGAGTTAGTGTATGTGTGGCAGGTTCAGTGACTCTGGGATCGACTGTTAAAGTAAATACTGACACCTAAACTCTGAAAACCTTTCTCATAAAAGCCAAACAGTATGAACATGTTAAGAATACAGAATTCTTTTCTCCAATTTGTTTGTCTGCTAAGCCAACTTAACAGCTCATACAAGAATAAAACTGTGAACTTATTGATTAGTATGCCTAATATGAAGAACCCAAGAAAGTATTTGAGTTTTTTGGTATTATTAGGGTATAGCTTTATTTGTGATTTGCTGTTGGCTAACACCTTGGCTCCCCTCACAGCAGTCCATTCTCCTATCTGCAAGCATACATGGTGTGCAGTCCTCAGTGACAACAGCACAGGCATGAGTTCTGATTTGAGTTGTCTGCTGGCAGTCAAGGCTGTTTCTCAGACCAGTTACATTGAAAGATGACATTATTTGGACCAACGCGACACTCCAAGGTCTCAGTCAGAGCCTAATCTCTATAGATGCAACATAAGACATTCTGACAGCTCAAAGAGCCTCAAAAGATCCATGTGGTATAACATGAATAATGCCTGCATGTACAAACAGAGCTGCAAATGTGGAGCAATTCACTGCAGATCCAGTTCATCATCACTTCCACTTACTTATGACTAAGAAACAACACTGTGAGATTAAGACCAAGTGACTAAGCATAAAGCAGCCTTGAGCCTGAAAAGAACCCACTTCCCTTGTGAGCACTCATTAATTCTGTCCTTAATTTATTCAGATAGACAAACACCTGGAGACATCAATGGAAACTTTCTCAATATACAGTCTGAATCTGCCTAAATGCACCAAGTGAGCAAAACAGAGCTAAGATATGACCACTTTGTTTTCTGAGAGATTATTTTAAGCCTTTCATTAGATAACATGAAGTGCATGTAAAGGTAGTGAACTCTGCAAGGATTGAGCCTTTTTTTAGGTGGCTGATGAGCTGGTGACACTCATCGAGAGAGAGAGAGAATTTTGCAGGAGGTAGAAATCAAGTATGAAAGACAAATTTAATCAGAAAGACAGGGGGGAAAAACATTATTTCAAAAGAATTAAGTAATAAAGAGATGGAGAATAAGCCTAATTAAAAAAGTTGCAGAAGCACATCATTCCAGTGTGCACCTACACAGACGGAGAGGAAATTAGTGTATGGACACGCATAATTTAACCCACATATTCACAACTCCACAATTGTGTCTATGGATATCTATTTGTGTTCAACCCTCCAGCTGAAATGACTTTGATTATTGCATGAATGGAAAATTAATACGTTTTTGATAACAGAGTAATTTTTAGAGTTATGAATATTTTTTCAATTAATTGTTGAAATCTAGTTAATCAATTTAGGACACATGGCTGCCCTGTATAACATTAAAAAAAATGTCCTGTGCATTAACTTTGGTCTCTTGCACACGTGTTTGCCTCTTCATCTTCCCAGCAGCTAGTCGTTTATTTCAGCCTGACAGTACTATTACCAGTAGGACATACTTAGGGTTAGGGTAGAATACTGAGAGCACCAGAAATAATACCACTCAGCAGAACAATCATGCTGATTTTTAGCTTTCCTCCACATTTAGTCATTAGAATTAGCATCACGCTAATGTTTTACCTTGGGCATGCTTTAATAAAGTACTTAATAATGTAATAGGTTAAGTGACTTTCTGGGAGTATTACTATCAGAGAATAATTAGATTATTCAAGAGAATAACTGCTGTACCTCATCTGTGACTGAGGCCTCGCAGCGCTAGCTCTTCCTAAAGAAAACTTACCAATAGCATTTGTTGTTGTTGTCCAGTAGCTTCTCCACCATGTGCTCTACTCGGACAAACCAGCTTGGCACAGCTTTGTAGATCAGAGGTGTGTCAGACCTTAACATATATATATATCGAGAAGAAAATGGCATATTTGAAAATTATTCAAAAAGTGATCATCCTTACTTTAATATTTTAATAAATGCTACATGACATCAAGAATTTCTACTGTTCTTAACACAAAAAAATACATCACAAGACTAACATCGGCAATTTGTGAAAGTCTAATACTGTGCAGAGTAGGACCTTTACTTTGGAGCCACAACAAGAATATGAACCCTGCTCTACCATGATTGCGTTTTGGGCCGTGTGGAGCACATTTCTGCATATTTACTGGGTTAATTAAACCTGTTCAGGTCAGTTTTCAGCTAATGCATGTCAGAGTGTGAATTGATTTTTAAACAGTGATGCACCTGCAGTGGGCAGAGATGCACACTGTACCAGTTTTGAAGTCCGCATTACATTTGCGACAATTATGTCTAAAGGAATGAACAGCAAAGCAACATGGGAAAGAACTACCAGTAACTGTTATTTCAATTCGTTTGATTTTTGTGTCTCACCTCCAGCAGAAGGGATAACTATGCTTGAAAGAGCTGACATTAACGAGGCGACCTTTCTCCTTCAGCCACTTGATGATATTCTTGTCAGCATCCTATAGAGAGAATCAAAACCATTAACATGGTGCTTGAATATGCAAGTACTTAATAATGCCAATTACTTACTACAAAAATATTTGATTCAGCTGAAGGAAATATGCAGCCTTTGTATAATGGCGCAGGCTGTTTAACATTAATGGCAACATTGCTGGCTGAGCTGTGATATTAAATAACATATATATATACTGTATATATATATGTGTTTGTGTGTGTGTGTGTGTGTGTGTGTGTGTGTGTGTGTGTGTG
>BJFM01000730.1:37106-56236 GCA_016586285.1 Arothron firmamentum | reverse complement strand
GTGTGTGTGTGTGTGTGTGTGTATATATATATATATATATATATAAATTCCAAGAAGTAGCAACCCTGTGTCCTGGGGAACTAGAATATGACTTTTAAAGAGATAATATTAGAGTAGAAAATCTAAATCATCTTAAAAGATAACCGACAGGTGGCTAAATAGCATTTCCATTATGATTATTATATTACCGGTAGTTTGAATATTTTACCACGTGTCAACATCCACATCTTAAAATGCACAGAGACTGTTCTCCAGCACATACTTTATACCAATAACACTTAACGGGATAACTGAAAAACCCAGGCATTATAGAGGGTGAAGATGTGTGCTTAAACAGTGGCTACAATGTACAATGTGGCTACAGGTATAAGGAGGAAAACCATTATCTTTCCTCAGTTTACTGAATGGCAATATAATGCAATATGCAATAAGGCCTGTGCCTTACCATGGCATACTGCACTTCCACTTAATCAAGCTTTCAGTGCAATCCACAGGATACCTATAAATCTGTCATCCTGGAGAGGTGTTGGCAGAGGGTTACTTATGACCTCTAGGTAGGCAGAAGGCTTTTAAACCTTCTCAGGCAACAGTATATTTGGTTATGTCCTGACCCAAGCTCATTAAAATATGAAAGTACACCTGTGATGTGGAGAATCGCTGGAAAACTGCCAGTAAGCCAGTGAGTTTATGAATAAATCCATTTTACCACCCAGATAATAGGTTACTGCTAGATACGTTAATATGGAGCAAACATCCCAGGATCTCTTCACAAAACATAAGCTGGCTGAAAGTAATTCTAATTATAACAACTAAAGCAACACACCAACACAAAATGTTGTTACATAAATATGGTAAACACATTCAGAAGAGAATTCACAAAAGCTAATTATAACATCTTTAAGCATTCACTTCAATCTTTATTAAGCATGAGTGAGAGTTGGCCTACATCACTGAAAAGGGACAACATAACTTGTGGAAAAACCATAAGAGGATTTATGAAGACCTGTGGGCGCTGAAATTTGACATCACAAAGGGACAGACGTTTTTTTGGTTATACAGAAAAATCCTAAAAGTGATTGATGACCAGCAATGGTACAAAATGGGATACACTGCTGCCAACCCTGTCAGAAGGGCATGAATGTCTGAATACAAAAATCCATGTTCCACAATGTTCTACTGATCTTCTCACAGTAATGCTTTAGACCTGCAGCTCTTTTCATTCTTGATATTTACGCATCTTTGGAAATTCCAAACCTGTGCTCTTCCCCCTCCAGAAGCTTCCTGTAAGTGGCGATCTCCACATCTAACTTGAGCTTTATGTGCAGCAGTTCCTGGTAGTCTTGAAGATATTTTCTCATCTCCAGCTTGGTTTCACAGAGCTCAGCCTCCAACTGAGCAATGACATCCTGGAGGCTCCCAACCTTATCCATGTGCGACATCTCTATGTCCTCTAGCTGCTGCTCAAGGGCTGCATTATGAGCCCTCAGCCCCTCAATCTGGTTCTGCAGCTCTGTTATTTGGTTGCGGAAGGATGTGATGTCATCTTTCATGGTCTTCATTTTCTCCTCATGTTTCCCAGCATGCTCCTTGAGGGTGTGAAACTTGGTCTTGTACCACTTCTCAGCTTCCTGGACGTTGTGCGCAGCTGCTGCTTCTATCTCTGCACGCATGTTGCGCAGATAGGTTGCTAGTTCAGGTTGATCACCATCAAGCTCTGCAGTAACCTTTGAATCCTCAATCTGCTTCAAGACGTCGGCCACCTCTTCATCATGCAGCTTTTTGAGAAACTCGATCTCTGCAACCAGTTGCTCTATACGCTTCTCAAGTTCTGCCTTCTGTAGCGTGGCATTGTCAACATCCTGGTGAAACTCTCTGAGGATTATTTCTGCCTCTTCTTTAAGAGCCAGTTCCTCCTCCAGTTTTAGTCTCCACACCTCCAACTCTTCTTCCATGTAACCTCTTTCAATATCAACCGCTCCCTTCTCGTCAGTCAGTTTCTCAATTAGCTCTCGTAGCTCCCTAAACTTGAGCTCGTATTCCTCTCCGATGCCCGTGGGGCCTCCCTTGTAGCGACTTTGCAGCGCAGTCAGCTCCGCTTGCAGAGCAGTGTTTTTCTGTTCCAGTGCCTGGACCTTTTCGATGTATCCTGCAAACTTCACATTGAGCTCTTGCATCTCCTCCTTCTCATTGGCATGTTGCTGGTGCACGTCTGTGTCTAGCTCAACGGCAACACCGCCATAACCTGAGCGCCCTCGGCTGTCACATGAGGATTCGCGGCACCGGCAAGGCGAAGGGCTTCGGACCCTTACCCTGCCAGTGGAGCTGCCGACATGCATGCTCTTCTGAGTGGAAGATGCTGCTCTCATAATGTTTCAAACAGCAGGATAGTTAGGCCACCAAAAAGACGCCAGCCTGTTTTCAAGTGACTCCCCTCCAGATCTCTGAGTTTATGTAGAGCAGTAAAGAATCTCTCGGACGTTCTTAAAACTCGTGATTGGTTTTGACATCATTCAAAAGTAGATTGTGACAGACTTGTTTTGCTGTTGTTGCATGCCATTTATTAGCTAACACTCTGCTGTTATGGTCAAGCCAACACCCTGGGCCTTGCACAATGACGTGAAATACACTGTGGATGACTTATTTTTGTGCATCAGTTTGAGATACCAATGAAACTGGATATGTCAGATACAAACTGGGCATATCATGCAGGGGTAAACAATGACATCACAACTAAGCAAAACTCTGCTCTTAGGCGTTTTGAAGTGTGTTTCAGATCGTTTTACACACTTATCATCTTTGAAAATTATGAAGCAGAATGAAGAGATCATTAAACCCAGATCATAAAGAAAAACTCATTTCAGATAAAACATGCCTTAAATAACTCAGCACTCACAATCCAGGAAATTAATACATTTCTGAATTATTCCAGCCATTTTATCCTGCCTGGCAAAAAAGCCTAAATGTCTCCTAACCTAATCTACATGTAAATATCTGATGTGTCACTCACTTTGACATACTGTCCCGCAAAGTCAATGACCTCTGAAGTGAAGCAGCCTGAGGCATCCACAGGGCAGACAGGAACCTGGTCCCTCTGGATAATGTTGAATTCCATGCACACCCTGTAATCATCCTGCACAGAGAATAATACACAAAATAAAAGGTTTTCTGTGTGAAATGCTTGTCTATATCCATCCAAAAGTCACTAAGACTGACAACTTTTTCAATTAATTTTTCGACGTTACTCGAAAAATAAAGAATTTTTAAAAAAAAGGAACTTACGGTTAGACTTAGGGTCAAATGAACCAGGTTGAGAGAGAATGATGATATTTTAAATGATGAAATGTCTTTATTTCCAGGAGCCACACTGGATATTTCAGTAGCTACTGTACTGTGTATATAATAATATTTTTTATCAACATATTAATCTTTTTACTTAAGGCTTAACTGTCCCCCCCCCGCATTTGGATGACTTACTTAACCATGCTAGGAGTCATTTGCACATGTATAACATTTTTTATGACTCCATAATAAATTCCATGTTGAGCTGCACAATACCTGCAGATGAAACATTACTGGCATGTGACAGCTATGCATGAAATATCCAAGAGCTGCTAGATGCAAGATGGATTGCTCACAGAATCATCTCGTATCTCGTCATAACAACTTTAAAATTTAAAGCTTTCACACATCAATCAAATTCTTCCAACAGAAAACATATGGGATTTAAAATTTTAACTAATCTTTGTGAAAAAGGCCAATACACAACAGAGCTGTTACTGAAGAAAATGTTTAGAAATGTAAGTTTAATAAGATGTTGATATAGAGACATTACATGGCAGCCTACTGTGGCGGAGAGGCTGAATGTGCGTCCACTGTAACTAGCTGTGGCTACAGGGGAAGTCTAGCCAACAGAATTAAGCAGCACATTCAATATTTTAATAATCCAATAATTACCGGTAATTAAAATGCTTCACAAAATGGAGCATTATATGTTGTATCTTAGATTTAAAAAAAAGTATTCGACATTATAATATGTATATTAATCCTTTAAAAAATACTATGAAATAAATATCACTCGTAAGCTGTAACTAAAATTGTGGATAACATTTAAGTCTGTCACAACAAGCTGGTCAATTTATGTCATGAGTGATCAAGTAGAGCAACAAAAATTCGAATATCAGTAACAGAATCAAAGTGCTTTTGGAAGAATACAATGTCTTATTATCGCTCTCCTTGCAAGAAAGCTTCAAACACATGATGATCCTGGGTGCACTTCTACACAACCAGTACAGTTTTTGTTAGTGACATACTGGTCAAAATGCTCTTGCCTACAAATTTATTTGAGCCCACCTGCATCAATGTAGATGTTTATTTTTAGACCCGAAGAATTTATATCCATATGTTTCTGATATTTTGTTCATAATAGTGGGACACAGCATATAATGCCTCCAGCCACAGCTGTCACCAGCATGAAAATCTAATAAAAATGATAAGATCAAGATGAAAAGTATTGTTTAAATTAAATACTTTTATGCAATGGGGCCATGAATGCTTTCAATAAACAGCATTGTCCTCATAACCATGTGATTAATAAGATGACACAACATAAGAAAATGTTCATGACAGCTCACTCACAGCTCCAAAGTATGGTGCCTGGTGAACAACTCCGGTGCCCTCTTCTTCCTTGACATAGTTATCCACCAAAACCTGGAAAGCTCCTTTATCCCCACACTGAATGAGGACAAAGACAATCAAATCAAAGAATTTAAAAAGCCACAGCAAAACAAATAAAAAAACTGCTAAGTACATTAAATTAGTTGTGAAATGACTGAAATGAATATATAACAGCATACGTGTGTTGTTTTTCTGGGTGGAGGATGTTATGGAGTTGTGTTCACTTCAGGAAAATGTCTGGTATGGACTGTTGGTTAAATAACTCTTTTGGCCTAAAAGTTCCCAACATACCATCATACACTGCTAATTTTCATTCTGAATCTGTACTACAATGGACGACAGTTATGATTCTATTTAAGTGCTAATATTGCAATTTAGTGTAAGGCAGAAACAAAAAGGAACAAGAACATAACCTACAAACCTTGGCAAAGTACGGAAAAAGAGGCTTGTATTTTTTTCCTTTCAGCTTCTTGCCAGGAAATCTGATCACAAAAAAGTTTTTGTTAGTAAAAGTATCTGTAATGAAATAGAGACAAATATTAAGGTATATTATATTAAGCAAAGATTTATTTTACTCCACTTTCTCTTATTCTGGGTTAACCAAACCCAAAAGAGGCTTTTAATTGTTAGACTTTTAGTTGTTAGACTTACCTGTCTAAAACAGTGTACTCGCTCTCTGACTTAAACAGCGCTCCCAGCCTGGCCTCCATCATGATGTAGGTCTTCTCTGTGGAGTTATCTGTACAGGTTAACACAAACACATCAAAATGATTGGCCATGAATATTTGGTGATTTCTGGTCTGGGCAGAACATAACCAAAGGCTCTGTATCAATCTACATATATCCATCATAGTGAAGTCATCCCATTTTATAAAACATGAACAAAACAATAACTGACACATTAAAGGCCCTGATAAGATCAACACATCTCAAGAAAACAAATATATTAATTTGTTATGAGAACATTTGGTTGAATAAATAGTCTCACTTCTACCAAAGTTGCAGAAATTGCAAAACAAAAAAAAGAAAAAACAATAAATAAATTATATACAGTATATACAGTATATACTTTAACTAAAATGAAGTTGGTTTATTTGCTATTGGAGCAAAAAGCAATTAGAGCTGATCAATATAATGTGAAAAATAATTTAATTTTGTCTGCAAAAAAAAGCCCATGAAGAATGATTCATGTGTATTGACATGAATTTCTAGCAACACATCAAGTATGGCAGATCCGAGTATCTAATGGCTCCAGTGAAGGCAGACTGTGAAACCTCAAACCATTCTTCATTTTAATACGGTCAGCCATAAAGTCAAGGTCAGGGAGGGACTCCATATAGCAGCTATGACAATTCAAACCACAACTGGGTTTGCTCAGAAGCAGCTACTGCGGCAGCTGACTGTCCGAGTGGGGGTTTTAAGTTAAAAAAAAAAAAAATAGAGAGTAGATGTTGAGAACTAAAGATAGCAAAAAATAAATAATAATAATAAAAAAGGGTCTGAGACTGTGAGATAGAGGGATGGAGGCAGCATCAATAAAAGATGTTTCTTTTGTACCTCAGCAGCGTGACAAACAACTGCACAGCTCTGAAATGCCGCTGCTAACAGCTCTCAGCAGTAACGGTGACAAAAGCAGTGAGGGAAAAAGAAAGAAAATAACAGCCAAGGACCAAAACAGGTAGATGAGAGAGAGAGAGAGAGAGGGCTAGAGAGAGGGGGGGAAAGAGAGGAGGGGGTAAGAGGTGATTAAATAAATAAATAAATCTATCATTGGTATTCTGAGGCGGTCTCCCATGCAGCACAGGCAAGGGCTGTTACAGTGACTGTGTGACAACAGTGCCCCCTGCAGGACCACAGAAAAACTGCTTAAACGGTGCAAATCTAGGTCATCCCACCTGATTCTCTCACAGGGAACCAAAGGCTCCAGCAGGGAAAACAGAGAAAATACACACAGCCACCTCGCTGGCAGTTTTTAGAGTGCAACAAGGACAACACTTTTTTAGTGACCCAATTTGACGTTCATCTATTTCTCTGGTCTAAATTTGACATTTCTTAAGGGGACAAAGCACGGGTACATAGAGGTACGCTTTAGTCAGAAATACTTGAAAGAAAATGTTAGAAAAAAAAAAACTGTACATAATATGTTGCAAATCTCAGCATGAAAGGGATTCTTTCAATCTGATTAACTAATTAATCTGATTAAATATAAAAACATTATAGCGGGTTGTAATAACATTTACAAGCACAATTAGTATGAAGAACAACTCCCTAAAACATTTTCAGTAAATACTGATTATAATTGTTATTGCTGTTGAAATAACTTACAATGGTCTCCCTTGGATGAATTAAAGAACTGCCATCACAGATGACTAAAATCTTGAATTTATTATATTAACGTGCTTCAAATAAATTTCATGTTGTTATCCAGGAGTGCTGGACTGTGCCCAGAAGACAGTGTCATAAAAATGCTAATATCACTTCTGGAAAATAAATTACTCAAGTTTTTTAAGCAGTGCAGATGTTACATAATGCAACAGAGTGCATCGGCAGCCTCTCTGACCACCGACAAGTCGCACTGACCCCCATCATCACAAAGTGCCTGGAGAGACTGATCCTCCAACACATCAGAGACCACCTCCCCCCATCCATCGACCCCCACCAGTTTTCCTATAGAGCAAACAGATCAACAGAGGATGCAATCGCCATCACACTGCACACCGCGCTGCGCCACCTCAGACCTATCCTGGACCGGAAACACCACCGCCGTCATCAAGAAGGCACAGCAGCGTCTGCACTTACTTGCTCAAGAGGAACAACATCTGCCAGAGACTGCTCGTGACCTTCTATCGCTCTACCATCGAGAGCATTCTAGTGTACTGCATCACAGTGTGGTTCTCCACCTGCATGGAGGCAGAACGCAAGAGGCTCCACAGAGTAGTTAAGACGGCACAGAGGATCATCGGCTGCCCCCTCCCCTCCCTAACAGACATATATACATCCCGCTGCCTCAGAAGAGCTGAAGCAATCACAGGGGACAGTACCCACCCCGCCCACGATCTCTTCGACCTGCTGCCCTCCGGTTGGCGCTACCGGTCCATCAGGACCAGAACAAACAGACTCAGGGACTCCTTCTTCCCTCGATCCATCACCGCACTGAACTCCAAATAAGGCACTAGTCACTTTACCCCCGATGCTGCTGCACACATGTGTGCCAATCCGCCTTCTGCACCATTTCTGCCACTTTGCACTGACTGTTGCCAATTTGCACAACTGTTTGATCCTTGTAGTGTCTTGGGCTCCACACTACAGGCCCACTCTGTAGATAGGTTTTATTACTGTAGATAGGTTTTATACTTTAGATAGGTTTTATACTGTGAATAGGTTTTTTATATTGTGAATATGTTTATACCGTATTTATAACTTGTTGCACTGTTGAACCGGAGCTCCACCACAATTTCGTTGCACCGCACAATGACAATAAAAGCATTCTATTCTATTCTATACATTATTAGCTGTCATTGTAAATCATAATCAAATAATTGTAAAGTAAAACTGTGCAGCATGTTATTTGTTATCACCTTTGACCTTGACATACAACATCTCAGGGTTGACACAGAGGGAGAGGTTGCTTGGTAGTGTCCAGGGTGTGGTTGTCCAGGCGATCAGAGCCACCTCCTCATTCTCAACCAATGGGAAGTTGATGATGACAGACGGGTCCTGAACATCCTGAAGGTCAAAGTAAAACAACACATTTCATCACTCCACTGGTTTGTCCAAGTCTACAAGAAATGTGATATGGTTGTGTATTTTTTGTCCCAACCTTGTAGTTCTGGTGGGACTCAAAATTAGACAATGGGGTGTTGCAGGCAGTGGAGAAAGGCATGACTTTGACCCCTCTGTACACCAATCCTTTGTCGTACAGCTGCTTGAACACCCACCTAAAAGGAAAAAAAAAGTTTAAGCAGAGGCAGTTAAGAAGGTCAAAAAGTTCAGAAACAGTAAGAGAGATTTAAGCCTGGCCAAGTTGTGGTGAAAAGAAAGTTGAGCCAGAAGACAAAATGCTCTGGCTGGTCTCAGATTTGGAGTTGGGGTAAGAAACTTAAACCCTCGACCCCAACTACTGATGCTCCCTGGGGAGCAAACCCTATATCCAATACTCCTTGTCTAAGAGTAACTTTGAGGAAAACTGATGAGAAAGTTTTATTTTCATACCAGACAGTCTCCATGAACCATGGATAGAGAGTCTTGTAGTCATTCTTGAAGTCAATCCACCTTCCCATTCGCTTCACTGAGGACTAGGAACCAAAACATTTAGTGATTAAAATTCCTTTAAAGTGACTGGTTCTTGAACCAAAAACAACCTTCATTTAACTACTGGCACAAAGAAAAACTGAGCAGATATGAATATATTTTTAAGTTGCTCAAAAATGTTCTATTTATGCCCCTGACAGTGTTTCTGTATTTCTACCTCCCACTCGTTGGAATATCTCATGACAATGCCTCTGCACTGCTTGTTGTACTCAGCAATGCCCATCTTTGCCACATCTTCAGGCCCTTTGATCCCCAAGACCTTATCGATCTCATACTCCTGCGAATCATTCAGAACATGAGATGAATCAATAGCACAAGATTTATTAGACAATATTTTGAAAATCACATTTAGGAACATAAAAGATGACAGATTGTTACCACAGGTAGGCCGTGACAGTCCCAGCCAAATCGCCGCTCCACATGAAAACCACTCTGATGGGCGAAGCGGGTGACGATGTCTTTAATGGTGCCAGCTAGGATGTGTCCATAGTGAGGCAAACCCGTAGCAAAAGGTGGGCCGTCATAAAAGGTGTATCTTCATTCAAAAAAAAAGAAAAAAGATTAAAACTAAAATCAAGTTATTAGCACATTATTTTTTATTTATGGCTCAATAAATCTGTTGGTTTTTAATTAAGATGAGATAAGACATTAATAAATCATTGCTCCAATGGGAAATAAGTAAAATTTTCACTATTTATTTAATACTCCATTTATCAAGGATAGTAATACTGAAACAAGGACTATACTAGGTTCCTAGAGATGTTGATGTTATACATTTTCATTATTGATTAGATCTAAAGCTATTGATATGCATACAATTATATGGTAGCTATTTGAAAGTAATTCTCAGAACCATATTTTTAAAGTTCAGTTATGTAGGTTCTCATGTTTCTTGCAATGATAAAGCCAGATTTAACTATTAATACAAGAGCAATAACTACCAAAAAGTTAGACTTATTTCACAAAATTAATGAATAAGAAGAACGTTTATACTTTGGCCTGTTTTTGGACTGCTTGAGACATTCCTGGAAACAGTCCTTTTCTTGCCAGTAGTTCATGATCTTCTCCTCCTCAGAGGGGAAGTGAATGGACTCAGGCACTGGCTCCACCATAATGTCTGCCAAAATACAGATGATAATAAAATAAATTAGTGGGACTGGAAGAAAAATCTAACCCTAATGAGTAAACAATGAAATGTAAACAATATGATTACAAGTTTCGATAGTAGCAAACGATATCTTTATCATATGTAAGAAAAAAAACAAAAGTCAAAAGATGACTGATCACTCTGTCATCATAGTTTTTAAATATTGTTCTAATAAAATTAAGGGCCAAACCTAGAGAACGCATACGTTTATTTTCTAGAGAAAGCGCGCAAAAGGGGACAATAGCTCATAAAGAAGAGCAATATTTTCACAGTTGCTGATTTACTAGACCTCCTTGTTGTTAGCTAGCCTGCTAAAGCTAAGCCAGCTGGTAAATGATACTTTACTCAGCTCGAACAGAAAGAACAACAAAGTTCGGTAAAGAGGACTGAACTTTCAACTAAATTCATAGTTGACAAGCATTAAATAGTGACAAATCAAACCTTAAAGCAGTGAATACTGTGCTTGCATACTCACATGTCAACCACCGGCTGCTACAGAAGTGGAGAAATGATGCAAGCTGCAGTCAGCGTGAGCGGAAGTTACGACATTGGATATTCTTCTTCTTCGTGGGTTTTTTTCGGCGGTTGGCAAGCAAGAAATTGGTGCCTTCGCAACACCAACTGATATGGAGTGTGGGTTCTGATATTTACTCAATTTAATTTATATATATGTATAGAGAGAGAGAGAGAGAGAGAGAGAGAGAGAGAGAGAGAGAGAGAGAGAGAGAGAGAGAGAGAGAGAGAAGAGAAGAGAGAGAGAGAGAGAGAGAGAGAGAGAGAATTTCAAGCAACTACACCTATCTGTGGCATGTTTTCCTATCCTAAATGTGTTGTTCAGCCCTGTGTGCCCAAATCTCATTCTTGATATTATTCTTTCTTCATTTCTGTTTCTTCCTCCCCTCCTCATTTCCCCAACTTTCCTTTGTATTCTGTAATATCACCTTCCTTTCCCCTCTTCCTTCCACTGGAGGAAACAGGTATTAAAAGAACAAATACACACATTTTTCAATAAACAAAGCATAGCTTTATTTCTGTGGTGGTGGAAACAAAACACGATGTAACTCAAAGGCTGCTTATTTCTGACAAGCAGCCTTTCGTGCTGCCTTCAGGCCCTTTTTGTTGTGCTTCTTAGCAAAGCGCATGTTTCTCAGGAACTTGGAGTCAACCTGCAATAAAGGGAGGAAAAAGTGGAGTCAGCATTTAATAAGGCAAAGTTTGAAGATCAAGAAATTGATATCTGATGTACAAAAATCTTAAACTGTTAATACTAAACAGGACATTTTACATGTCACAACTAAGTCTTTCAGAATAAATTTCAAAAAAATGTTTTGTTTTTTTTTTAAATACGAATCCACCTCAAAAGTTGAACACTCCAGACAAAGTTTTATTTATAACCTAATATAACAAAATTCTCAAATCTACTTGACATCAGATTTACATGCGGGACAGTGATGACTTTTAAAATTGGACAGCAGTGAACAATAGTAACATTTTGTATTCAACCCTGCCGCAGGTTCAAACTCACTTATTGAGTCTAATCATAGACATGGTCAATGACATGCAACTGTACTATCCACTTTTACTTTCCAAAATTATACCCAATAATCTATTTAGCTAAACAATAATGAAACGGCACACAGTGCATCCTAGCAGTTGCTGTAAGTGGAATTTTTCTCAAGTAAACAATCTCATTGAGCTGGTAAAACATCAAATCCTTCCATTAATCTGCCAATTAAAATAATTATTACACAAGTATCAACAAATGCAGAAGAATCCAGGTTTTACTGTAAAGTATTCAGTGTGTGTATACTGGAGGGTTCAAGTATACTGTTCCCTTACATTTTATTTCTGTTGGATTAAAAATTTTGTTTTTTGTTGTTGCATATAGGTCATTCTTTAATAAAAAATGCTGCAACATGGTAGTTTACAGTTTCTTTAGAATAATATTAGATTTTCACAAAGCATGTAACAGATTTATGTTATGCAACCTTACAATCTTGTAGATAGATGCCATTTTACATACCCCTTTCAGCGACTCATAGCGACAAGACTTGGGCCTCTTGATGCCATTTCTGTGGGCTTTACGAGCTGTTCAAGAAATAGCAAAGAGGGGGAAAAAATCAAATCATGCAAACTTAAGAGTCCTTGTAACATAAATGTGCAATTGTGGTTCTCTCCAATAATGCAAAACACAAGCTGTATAAGGTAAAACTATTGTATTGGCTGCATAACCCAAAAACCAAACATCAGCTGCAAGGATTCACTGTTTTCACTTACACTGGTTGTGAGTTGTGTGGTTCTTGGACTTGGCCATTTCTGCACGAGGTGATCTGCAAACAAGAAAACACTATTGATCACGTTACATTGACACTCCTGTATTCAACTAATCAACACTCCTGTATTATACCGTCGTTAGCTAACGTCAACTAGCTTACAGTAAGTGATAAATAAAACTACAACTGAACTTTAGGGCTTCATTTAATACAAAATAATATATTGAAACTGTAAAGCCCTTCAGATTTTTAAGAACCCATCATCTTAAATCTTCCTTTTTATAGCTTTAAACAGGGCGAAGCTAAGGGTTTACTTTTGGCAGGGTTAGCATATTTTAAAGGTAATTTTTACTTTAAATGTGGGTCAAATCAAAAACATACTGTCGCACAAATATGCTCGGTAAAGCGGTGGATCTAAATAACTTGACGTTTGCGTGCTTATATATCAAAGACATACAGATTGTTCAAGATTTAAAAAGAGTATCTAAGCAGGACATTTGACTACCTGCCACACGAACAGACGAAAACCGGAAGAGAAAGAAAACTGAACCCGACAGAAAGGAAGAAGAGTGAAGGGTCATCGAGAAATGACTCGTTTCTTTTAACATTGCCCCCTGCTGGTGTGGATAGCAGGTGCGAGTATTAGTCTGGCCACACGATGTCACTCGCTGTAAACATGTCCACATTATATGTCACGTTTTTTGAGTTGTCGCTTCACGATGCCTATTGGTTAACAGATAGTGGAGATTTTGAGAGGTTATATCAGGTGAAAATATGATCACATCATATACGAATTAAATAATTATTATTCATGTTGTGATACCAGATTTCAACTTTTTCTGCTTTACGTCCATTTATAAAATCGTTATTAGAAATATCTCCTACATTCTTCATAATATATCTTTTAAATTAACTTTTCATGCCGACATTTTCTCATTTGTGTGCTTTTATGCCCTCACTCTTTATTGAACTATGCGATTCATGTGAAACTGTAAATGTCAGCGTGCATCAGTAAAATGTGAATGAAGCCCAGCAGAGATTAATAGAGAATTCCTTCTAATACACTCCAGGACGTTGTTTTTCATTGAACACCTATTTCAGTCCCATTCCTCTGAGACTTAAAGCCTTACATCCTGTACAGAGATGATGACGGACAGTTTTTAAAGCAGCCAGATTTCACAGAGGAACCCACAGACAGCTCCGCTGCTGCTGCTGCTGCTGGCCCTCACCCATGTTGTGGTGAATGCAAACAAACGCCATGCCATCTGACTAAGCTCTCTCTCTTTCTTCTTCTTCTCTTCTTTCCTCTCATTCTTAGCTGAGGTTGGGTGATTTCCTGCTCAAGCAGAAGAAATCATGCTGCAGCGAACTATATTTAGCTCCCTGTTTGATCACAGGAGCATCTCTGCTCCATTTGTATTGCTGTGCATATTCACCAAATACCCTGGAATGACTACATCTGACAGGTTGAACGCTAATTGTTTTGGGCTTTTGAGTAAAGTAAGTAAGTAGAAATGCTTTGGTGCATTTTAATAAAACATGCACTTGAACCTTTTACCTGTTTTGAAATTGAATCTATGTAACTTTATTTACTTTGACATCCCCTATGTCAGTATTGGACATGTGCAGCAACATCCAACAATGTTCTCAGGACATGACACCATGGCACATTTATTACATGAGACAAGGATATACAGTATTTCACAATCAACCACATTCGGTTCATGACTTCAGTGGGTGACTTAAAGGTGGCTTTAATTGGACCTGAATTAAGCACTGGCCTTTTCCTGATGATAATAGAATATAAGGAAAACTGTGCAGGCAGGAAATCAGTGCTGCAAAAACTCTGGTTGCACGAAGATGGCAGCACCCATATCCCAGATTTAGCAGGCATTTCTTTAAATAAAGACAGCAAGTGGCGATGCATCGGCCATATTTGATAATGTCATTTCGACCAGAGTGCCATCTAAAACACCCTGAAAACTGGTTTAATCGGCTTATTCTCAGGAGTATTACAGTCAGGGGATATTTTTACACTGACTTCCATGATTTTCCTTTCATCTGTAAGACCTCCTTACATTACCCCTATACTTTTACCCTTTAATAAAATGATAAAGGGGCTCCACAAAAATGGTCAGACACACAGCATTAGTTAACTTGTGAAATTCGGATGCAACGTATGGCCTTGACTGACAATTTTTTAACTCTTGAATTATTAAAGCTCACTTGATATTAGAACTGGGAGCAGCTTTCACATGCTGTTTATGTTTATTAGGATTTTTTTTTTTAACTTTAATTATTTCAGTATTGCATTGCCTGTGTTATGCAACAGAACAAATCAATTCTCAACTGTCTTCTGGCTTTATTGTAAAATCAGGCCTCTGTTGGGACAAAGTTAGTGTTCAGCCGAATACAGAAGCTGTGTGATCGGAGTGTGTGGAAACCCACCCGGGATGATCACAAGTGCTGCTGCTGTTATTCCCAGTGAAAGAGTAGAAAACAGCACACGCTGCTGTCACTGCTGCTGGCGTCTCCATGGTTCTTCTGCTCTGACACGCACGCACGCACGCACGCACGCACGCGCGCACGCACACACACACACACACACACACACACACACACACACACACACACACACACACACACACACACACACACACACCTATACCTTCAGTCAGTGCTGAAAAGCTCCTTCATTAGATTCACCCAAACATAAGATTCTATCCAGTTTCATTTAAAGAACTCCTCAAGCGATACTGTGATTTTGTAGCCTGAGTTTGAGGCACTGGGAGGCGCTCAAGGCTGTCAGGCCAATATTCAGTCACCGCAACAGCAACTATTTGTTTCAGTTCAGATAAAAAAGATTCTGTTTTTGGGCCATCTCTTCATTCATTCCTCTGTGCTTGAGAAGCTGCACTGAAAGGATGAATTGATCATTTCGGAGGCCTTTTAGACAAACTCCCAATTCTACCTTTAATCCCAACATGTTTTATCAACTCATTCTGGCACTCATTTCCATCTTTGATTTTCGATTTAAAAATTTAAGGGTTTGAGGTTGTAGGTCAAAGGCCAGGGCCGCTGCTGTCCTACGTGCAGCAGCCCATTCCAGAGGTCAAAGTTTAAAGGTCACAGCCACGTAAGAAAGGTAAAGGGATTTTCTCCAGTTAATTAGCAGAGTAATGATAGTCCAGCGATCGAATCTCTGCTGCAGGAACAGAACCACTCCGCTACCACTTCATTCTCTTCTTAAGATTCACTTTTAATCCTTTTTTCCCCCCCTTTCCTTTTGCACTTCTCCCCTATCACTTAAATGTTCTTTTCATCTGCTGGAGGAAATGTTGTCTTGAGGGGCCGAGTGATCCCACAGGGACTAACTTCACCGCAGCACATGAAAGAGGCTGATTATGATATCTCTGGATTATGTGGGCTCAGACACATCAAAACAGAAGGGGAGAGCATTTAAGTGTCACAAACACTGTGCAAATTAATAAAGAAATCAGGGGAAAGGGAGGGGAAGAGCAGCGGTGGTAATGAATACATGTGCTTATTGTTTAGCTTTGAAATAATATGCCTATGTTTTATTTGTTTTAAAAGGGATTATATTAATGATAACAGCTACTAAACTAACAGGAAGAAGGATGGTGGAAACAGTAAAGCATTTACCAAAAGGACACAGGCAGCAAAAACAGTGACACAAATAATAGCTGATGCTGATTTGTAGGCATCATGCTGCATGTCTCTATAAAATAGCAGAAGTGACAACAGCACACTTCTCCTGAGCAGACTGTGCAACAGGGTGAATAATCGCCGCTTGCTCAATCCCTGTTGCACAAGACGGGAGCCATAAAATGGATGTCAAAATTATTACAACATCTTGTCACTATGAAGCTTTTCCGGTAGTTAATAAAAGCGTTAAAATGGCATCGCCTCGGGATTCATCTTTATTTATCAGTGGCTGATACTGTCTTTATGAAGACACACACCCCAAGAGGGACTTACGTCAGCATCAGAACATAGTCAGAACATTAAAAAAACAAAACAAAAAAAAAACAACAGCTATTTATCTTAAATATCTGAAACATTTTGAATATTCTGCACTATGAAAGGCTCCAGCTCTGTGAAGTCACCGTTTTAAGACCCAGGATATCAGTGAAGGTTGTGTTTAAATCAGATGAAGCAAACAAACATGTTGATCAGCTCTCTGGTGACTCACTGGTGCCGCTCTCTTTCACACACTTCATGTACGTTTGCTGCTTGTACACTACACGCCGAGATGTGTTTTCTCAGCACACCTACAGACACACACCACAGCTTAGCGTTTGGGTATTTTTAAACGCAGTGTTGTTGGTTAGCCTGTTATACAATATGTATCTCAGAGAGGGCCGCTCTCGCTCTGACCTCTTTTTTTCTCGGAGGGAAGAAGCTGTCCTTGCCGACTGGCACAAGCAGTTATTGCCATTATAGGAGAGGAAGATGGAGGGGGCTTGAGTGCCCTATGTGGGCTGCCTGGATTCAGCAGTGGATTGATGCAAAGCTGTTCATCGAGTGAATTTTGTTTCGGTGGGGGGACTGGCTGTGAACAGAAGACGCTTCAGCGCTCTGCTTTTATTTAGTTTGCTGCCATCTACAGCATAAACATGTCCAGTGCCTGTGAGGGCAGAGTTTATCGTTGAGGGGGGAAAAAAATCTGTGCATACTTTTCCACTCGGGCCTCAATTTCTTCTGCAGTAATGAAGATGCTTCATTTTTTCCCCCTGAATGTCAGAGCAGTGCAACCTTCTACTTCAGCTCAGGATCAATAAACCAATTGCCTCTGGAAATTCTGAGTTCCAGCTTCCAAAGCAGAGGAGGTGTTTTTAGTGGTGGGTCCCAAAACCACCCACCAGGATTACTGGCCTTGAAACCAGACCCTGGAAGACATATTTTGATTTGCATGATCATTTATGTATATCATTCATTTATTTTTGTCTTTGTTTGTTAGTATTGTGAGACTTGTTTCTCTCCTTATTCTTTGTAGAAACTGGGAATTTTATGTGTTTGTACCTTTATGAGGACACAATTGATTCCCCAGTCCCTTACCTTAACCCTAACCATCACAGCTAAACATCTTACATCTTAAGTTTAGAAATTCATTTCTAACC
Source organism: Arothron firmamentum (assembly GCA_016586285.1). Classification (NCBI taxonomy): domain Eukaryota; kingdom Metazoa; phylum Chordata; class Actinopteri; order Tetraodontiformes; family Tetraodontidae; genus Arothron; species Arothron firmamentum. Next base: position 38,690 of record BJFM01000730.1, on the reverse strand, counting down.
TCAACCTTAAATCCAAGCTTCAACCCTCAGCTGCTATATAAAACAAGCCAAAATGTCCACATTTCCCAAAGATGACCTCACTTTGCTAGTGAAATGTGCATTCTGGTCTTCCCTATTCTGGTCCTCACTATGTAGCACGTGCAAGCACAATGATTTGGGTGCAGAGCGCTTACAGCAGAAGCTCTGTTTCTGTGATGAGGCAGAAAGTAGGTCTCTCATTTTGTTAATCACACATGTGCAGCTCGCTGCGACATGAAGGTGTTGATTAAAAATGCCGCAGAAATGGGAACGCCGCAGCTCCGCTGGAGGAGTCTGCGGGTGATTCTCAGGTCAAGTCTTTGTGAACACGCTCTGCTGTGTTTTCATCTTTTCATTCCATTTTACCAAAGCAGAATTTATGCACTACGTCCTTGAGGCAGTAAATAAGGAGAGCCTCGGTATCAGACAGCATGCACTTTCATTCGCAATTTATTTACAGATAAATCTGTCAATGAGCAACAAACCAAAGGACGAATCCACCTGGTGCAGCTGAAACATGTTGTAAAATTACAATCCACTATTACTTCTCCATGAGCTTAAACTGTTAAAGACGCAGCTGGGATGGCTGGAAAATGTTGCTGAAATTGTTGCTCACAGCTCTACAAAATGACTCACAGAGTCAGGAGTTCACCCAAAATGTTACTAATAATCTTTCATCTCGCAGTAAATTAAGTATGATGACAAATTATGCTGCACCAAACTGTCCAGGTCAGTTCAGCATGCATCTGTCTTCATTTCCTTTGTCCAGAAATTGCTCCAAAAATGTATTGAAATAAAAAGAAACATTGTTTTTGGTCAAACCCCTGTTGGGGGACAGATAAGAGCATCATAATCTACCCTATGAAGGCATAAAGTCCCTTAAAGTGCTGCCTGTGTCTTCTTTAGCAGGGTGAGGCAGACAGATTCCAATCAGGAAGAAAAAAAAAAAAGATATGATGACCTTTGACACCACCTCTAAACAGCACCCAGGGCTGCAGCGCTTCTCATGTGCAGGTGGGAACGTTAAGAAAACTCCCGAGGATGTGAGATGCGATCATTTTCCTCCTCGCGTGTTTTCTGAGCAGAGGCCATGTGACAGCGGATCCGAGCAAGCAGGCGGCAACGGAGAACAGCCATGCATGCAAACAACGTAGGGGCATGCACGCACAATTACGCATGCATTTATGCACGCGCTAATGCATCTCTGCCAGCGTGAGAGTAAACATACTTTGCTCACACAGACATGGATGTTTCTTCTTGCACGCACGCAGCAAGAGCAGCAAGAGCAGCATATTGCTAAAGTATGGACACGCACACGCATGAGCCTGCTCACCACCCCCACCCCCGATGCAAATCTGGTGATGTGCACAAATGAGCTGTGTAGCATGTGACTCCATTAATGAATGAACAGCTCTCAGCACAGGCTGTGTGTGCTTGGGTCTTGAGTGGAGGGTTTAGTACCCTTTGATCCCCTCGTGTGGATCACTCAGCACCGCGGTTGGTTGTGCATGTGTGTGTGTGTGTGTGTGTGTGTGTGTGTGTGTGTGTGTGTACGTGTGTGTGTGT
>BJFM01000730.1:25967-37035 GCA_016586285.1 Arothron firmamentum | reverse complement strand
GTGTGTGTGTGTGTGTGTGTGTGTGTGTGTGTGCGTGTGTATGTGTGTATTTTTATGTGTTTATGTGTGTATGTGTGTGTGTGAGAGAGAGAGAGTGAGATGGAGCGCAGTACAGAGGAGGTGAGAGCGAATCCCTTTCATTCAGCAGCCTGTTTCATACATCATTCAGCCACAATTGAGCCAGAACAGAGAGATGGGGGGAGTAAAGAGGAGGGTTGGGAGGATGGATGGCTCCAGGATGGATGAATAGATGGATAGATGGATGACTGAGTGTATCAACAGAAGAAGAGAACCAGACATGGACCTACCTGCTGAGAAAAGGATTGGAAATTTCAATGAATCGATGATTAACTTGTTTAAAATCGTGTTGTTCCAGCTGCTGGGAATAAAAGGTTCTGTTATAAAGCCTGAATGAAAGCACTCAGCTGCGGAGGAGCAGAGCAGCGGCCTTGAGGAGTCGTGTGTTTTTGTCGGTGGTAGCAGAGAGGCACAAATTTATCTTAGTAAGGTCATGATGCATGTTCAAGCGAGATCAAACAAAGGTGACATAAGATGTTTGTTTTTTTTTAATTTTCAGGTCTTTTAGCTCAGCTCATGGCTAACCTTGTCACTGAGTGCTTGCATTCCTTTTTTTCTTGCTCATTCACAACTCTGCCATTTTTTTGAATGCTATAAATATGGAATGCAGACAGGGCCCGCTGTTGGGCCTGCTGTGACATGACCCTGTTAGTGTGAACTCTCTTAGCTCCTTACTGAATCACTGAAGGTGCTGTACAAAACGTTGTATTCACATATATAATCCTGAAACAACAAAGATCAGAAAACATGTGTGAAAAGGTCTAAAGCATCACAGGAATTGATAATAATCCCAATCCCTTCTTCACATGTTTTGGGATCTGCAGGTTTTCTGCACAACTGCTTTTTCACACAGGCAGACTTTTTTTGAAAATACTTTGAGTGGGTTTGAGTGGGAAACGAAGGTGTGGATCAGGAAATACACCTCATAAGTGGTGCAAACACACTCTGTTGGTTTTGGGACTTGACCAAACATGACCAAATCCATCGCTGTCCCCTTGACCTACTGGAGGTCTTCAGTATTATTCTGTGCTACAGAAGGTCTCAGACCAGAGAAACTTTGTTTAAAATAAAAAAGGAGAAATTTGAATTTCCTGAAAAAAACAATAACAGAGGATTACTGCCCATGTGTGAAAATAGCAGAATCATATAGTTGAAAATAGAATCATAGTTGAAAATCATTCTTCATCCCACTAACTCATTACTGTAGTTTCCAATTTTAAGCTATTGCCGATGTTTCCTTTCGTACAGCTAATTTTTCTGTCAGTGATGTTTTTAATAGTAACTCCCACAGGGTTGAATTTCCTGGAACCCAATCAGAGACGTGCGCAGCGATATCACAATAAAGAAGCTGTTTTCCAAGAATAATGTCCATGTGTTTGCCTTGTAAACTGAAGGACGTGCGTATTTCCTTCTTTTCTCCAGTGAAACCCAATCTGTTGCTTTGTCAGTGCCGTCTGACTCACAGAGGTCCCGCGAGAGGCCGGTCCATAACACATCACGTAAAGTATCGATTCTCTGGTGCACTTTAGATGTAACCCAACTCTCTGCCCCATCAGTCCCCCCGGTCCCCTCTTGCAGCATCCAAACCTGCCTTCCCGGGTACCAGGCCTAACAGAAATCCATCGATCCTAGTGTGCACCATCTGATTATGATGTGTTTTATGATTCTCTGGATGGGAGCTTTATTGTTTTAGTGGCCGCATCTGGTTTCTGCTAATGGACTTGAGTAGAGGAGTAGAGTTGGGGGAGGGGTGAGAACAAGAGAGAGGCAGAGGGAGTGCTCCAGTGGAGAGTTTAATCAATACTCTGAAGCATGACATCATCGGGGGGAAATCAGGCGCTCTGCCAGTAACCAGCAACAGCCAGACGCCGTGAATCATTATGGTAATGTCAGCCAGTCATCCCATTCCCACCTCCCCATGTATTGGTTCAGCCCAGTCTGGTGGTACAGGCCAGGGCACCTTCGGGCCAGGTTCTGTCTTTGTCAGCTATGACACCATCTTTTCCAGGTCCCCGCTGACTCTGGAATGTTATCCTACTCACTAAAAAAGAGGTTTTAAACTGTCATAGGAACAGGAAAACACATGCAGAGACTAAAAAGCTGACAAAAAGAAATTCATTTCCTGTTCAACACTGCTGTGTCCCAGAGAAAAGTTATTTCATAAATGCAGCTTTACTGGCCAAGTGCCAGTTTCATTTAGATGATAATGATGTTTTGCTTTCATTAATTATTTTACGATAGAGGAACAAATTACGTAAGATGTTTCTTCTTAATCTTTGTTATTCAGGACTTGAACATTTTTTTTATTTTGTATTATGAAAGAATTAAATAAACATTTTTGAACAACAGAGAAATCCCGGATGACAGATGACAGTGTTATAAACTCCTGATTGATTCCGTGGCTCTATACATGTATTATTCTTACTACAGTTTAGCCAGTCCATTATATTCTGTTAACTGATTAGAATCATAAATCACAAATCACTACCCGCATTATTAAACAGGCTGCACATTAAAAAAGGCCCAGCTATCAAACTGTAAACAGTTGCAGCCACCCTCTACCAAAGCCTCGATGACCTTCAGGGAGGACAGGATGTCTCGTCTGGAGGTCTTTTATTAAAACTTTCCGCCCACATGCGCCTTGCACTTGAAGACACGCCGACATGCGCAGACGGGCTGAGATAATGTTGAGTCTGTGAAGGGGCAGAAATTAGCCAGTACTGCTGCTGTCTGGAGGTCAACTGCTCTTTGCTGGGTTATTAATGAAGCGGGGAGAGCCTGGTGTAACCCAGCACTCTCACCTATATTAACTTTAATGATCCAGGCTCATCAGAACTGAGGCGTTCCTTTCCTGTGGTACACGTGGTCCATGTGCAGGTAACTAACTATTTTCTACAACTCTCTTCTCTAAAAGAAGAGACCAGCTGGTGGCCTTTCCCAGGAGCCCATTTAATGGACATGTGCGATTTTTAGAACAAATTAAAGATCATGACATTCTGCTGGGCCACAGGTGAAAATGTGATCAGCGCAGCTCATCTTTCAGCCACTTAGATAGAGTAAAATGGATAAAATATGCAACTCGTTTCAATATAACGCAAAGCGATCAGCTGAAAAATGTCCTGTGAGGCGGAACTTGACATCTGCAGAGTGAAAAACAATCAGTGCATCAAACATGAGTGATGGAACATTAGCAGCGGGTTTCAGGATAACTGGTCAACATGTTCCTGGCTCACCTGTGAGACCAGTCTGCCTAGAGCACAGGTACAAACCTCGGCTGTGGAGCAGCGCAGACGTTGCAGACGGCTGCAGTCTGGGATGAAAATGCTTTTATATATGGTGTGTCTGCTCGTCTGTGTATATCAGTAGAGTTTAATCAATCACACACACACACACACACACACACACACACACACACACACACACACACACACACACACACACCTTACTGTGTGTGTGTGTGTGTGTGTGTGTGTGCGTGCGTGCGTGCATGCGTGTATGTGTGTGTGTGTGTGTGTCTGTTGACATAAGCAATTATGTTCTCAAATAAATGTTCTTTTAGCCTCACACATAAATGCACTGAGCTGCATTGCCATAGTTGCCATGGTGACAGAAACTACTGAGCTGTGTGTGCCTGTGTGTTGTCACACTTCACCCTCTCCCAGATTGTGCTGAGTGCTGTTGTGTGAGGATTTCTTCGGTGCCTTGTGTGTGTTGCCGCGTGTCTTTAAGTGTGTGTGTGTGTGTGTGTGTGTGTGTGTGTGTGTGTGTGTGTGTGTGTGTGTGTGTGTGTGTGTGTGTGTGTGTGTGTGTGTGTGTGTAACAAAATTGAGGAAATGCTTAAGGCCGTCTGTCAGCACTCTGTCCAGAAATAGGACGTACCAACACCTACTCATCAGATAAGAACCTCTTTTCCATTGAGCCACAGACTGTAGATCATGCTAACTACTATGACTAAAAGATTACTAATTTCCCCTTGCTGACTTCACCAGCTGCAAGATACCAATTTCAGAGAGAGGTCGATCAAGGCTGAAGCAGAGCAGAGCTATTATTGATGTGTAACTGCTCTTTTCTTTGATGCATAAATACGTGTGGATTGTTATTAATGCGAGTTCCTTCTTTTTCGTTGGTCAGGGTATCTTGGGATGATTCTCACCAGGAGAATTTTATTAACCCATATAAGCATGTAGTATTTGGAACTAAAATGGTTCTATAAATTTCTAACAGTTTCTGGGAATCAATTTGTTGTTTTAGCATCTAATGTGATGCATTCCTATAATGATTAGTGTACACCAAAATAATTAATTTTTCTCTCTACTGACCATCACAAACACTTCTTTTGGAAGATTTTTCTCAATTCGCTCCTTTCATAGCGCTTGAACTCTGTGTTTTAGGAGATTTCAGATATATTTATATCCCACTGGTGCGAGTTGAAGCCCAATTTAAAGCAACCTTACAAAGTGTCATATCCACTTTGTAAGGTTGTGTCATATCCACGTATGAAGGACTAGACTCTAGCTGCTGATGGTTTCTAAACTGATCTGAATAATTTACAGGAAATATTTCTGAAAGTTTAGGGGAAAATACATTTTTCCTCAAATTTGATAAAATCTCCTGAACCCAAATGTGCTCCGACAGGAAAAACTGTGGTTAACTTTTCGGATATTATTGGCGGTAGTTTCTATTTTCAGGCTGCTTTGCTGCAATCCGAGACCGCTGACAGCTGTGTGAACTGAGACTGAACCTCGGCACAGAACAGGAAGGCAGGTTGAGGGTTTAGGTAAGGGCAGGAAACAGACGAGGACACCCGAGTCGTCCGGTGCAAAGGGAATCTGTCGCCCTCGGTCACATGGCGGAAGCCGCGACACCACGAGAAGTGACGAAACAGCCGAGGCTTAATCAGAGAGAGAGAGGTCAGAGGGGTCAGCCTGGCCAAAACACCAGGCAGAGCAACGCATCCTCTGACGTCATTTGTTCGTTTGTGATCTTTCGCCTTTTGCAAAACTGACCAAATTCTGGCCGATAATCATCCTGCTCTGAAGCAATTAATGAGATGAGCAGGGAGAAAACTCTCAGACAGACCTCCTTCATGAGACACCGACCAGCCTGTCGAGCACCTTCAGACACACGCTCGCTGTGCTGCCTTCCTGCCGTCGGACTTTTTCAACTCAATACCCGCCACCCGGCCTCTGACCACTGAACTGGACCAAAATAACCACACCTTTCTGCACCCCCAAAATAACTGCAATTGCGCCGTGCGCCCTTCACGGATTGTGGTCACGACCAATTGCAAGCTCCTTCTCACTCCCAACCCATCAGATAAGCGCTTGAGGATGCCGACATTTGAATGTCAGAATGGTGCAGGGTAGAATTGTGGCAGTTGTGGCTGTGTTTGTTGCCTACATTTGGTTAGTATTTCCCCTGAACCTAAAATTAAGTGCTGTAAATAAATAAATAAAACCTTAAACAAAAAAAATCAGGGTAAGAATCACAACTGTATAATGTCTGGGTCCTCCTCTCTTCTCCAACATTAATGATGTGTTGTCCACTCACAGAGAACGTCATGCGTCAGTGCCACAAGTGTCGTGCTTGTTAGCGGAGAAAGTGAGAGGACAGATGTGGCTTGACCCGTCACAGGCTGGTGTTAACACAGCGAGGCTGGAGCAGTCACAGCCACCAACCCTGAGAGAGAGAAAACAGAAAGTCCACATTTGTGTGTTTGTCAAATCAAAAGCCAGCCAGACTAACATGCGTTACAACATGATTGCACGTGTGTGCATGTGTGTGTGTGTGTGTGTGTGTGTGTGTGTGTGTGTGTGTGTGTGTGTGTGTGTGTGTGTGTGTGTGTGTGTGTGTGTGTGTGTGTGCATCTTCTCTCTGGAAATACTGCCAGGTTACTCGCTATTATTTTACCATCCATTTTTATTCTGTTTCTAATAAACATTGATTTAATATTGTACTGGCTTGTATCATATAGAATGTTACCAATGTAATTAGACACACTGTGGGGTTTTTTAATTGGTTTTTGTGTCAACACCTATAAAGTCCTGAGGAGGGCTTGAACCACACTTATTTACAGCAACAAAGATCAGTGCAACTCTGTGTAATATTTACACCCAACAAACTTTCTTTGTATATGACAGTTTAGAGATTTGCGCTTTGTGCACATCTTTAAAACTATCTCATTTACAGAATCTCTCTCTCTCTCTCTCTCTCTCTCTCTCTCTCTCTCTCTCTCTCTCTCTCTCTCTCTCACACACACACACACACACACACACACACACACACACACACACACTCACTGCCTCCTGTTGCAGGAAATGACTTGTTGACATTCTGGTTCCTAGCACTGCATCCTCGGCTCTCCCCACAGATAATGGGCACTAATGAGGTGAGACAGGCAGAAGCAAAGAGTAACAGTGAGACATGCTAAAGGAAGGAAGGATATTCCGATTAGAGAAAAAGCAGGAGGAGGAAAAGCAGAGAGGGGGAACTAATGCCGTAGCCACATGACAGAGAACCAGAGATACGGGTTGAATTAGCCATAGAGATAAGTAACAAGGCTTGAATGAAACAAGAACACTATGTGAGTGCATAATGTGATTACAAAGTGGAAAGAACATTCATGATTACTTATGAATTCACTAGAGAGCTCTCGTCACACCGGCTGACGCTAAAATGCGTGTCCTGCTCAGTAATAAAGCACTTGACATGCAGTCGACACATGTCTGCTTCACGTGAACGCTAAAAGTAGATTTGAAATAAGAGCACAATTAATACTCCCTAATTTGCTCTGAACTCAAAGTGAAGGTTTTTTAATCATATTTGAATTCTGATCCAAACCAAAGGCGCTTTTCTGTATGCAAATGTCACTTTATAAGGTTCATATTTATACTATTAGATTTCAGTTCTCCATGACATCAAACGGGTGTTGCATTCGTGTTTGCAAATGAGTACATCAGTTATTTTAGAGACTAAAGGCCCAACTGCTTGATCAGCAACATCGACCTGTTGTTTGAACAAAGAAAGTGAAAAGAATATAAATCTTCAATCACTTTGAGCACATGTATATTCTTGACTGCGAAACCATTGTAGAGGGACCTCTGGAATTATGTAACCCGAGTCAATGTCAAAGTCGAGCCTTCCTACAATAACCAGCCATGCGCAGAGCTCCATATTCAGGTCAGAGGAGGAATTCTCCTTTTGAATTCAGCACTTTAGGGGAGAAGTGCTTATCGTAGGATTAAGTAGCTGCTTCAGTCTTTATTCAGTCAGCAAAGAGGCTGTGAAATATTTTTAATCCGGGGAACCGTTGCCAGTTAAAAAAAACTTTCCACACAATTGGCTTTTTTGTTTGTTTGTTTCTTTGAAGTACATGTTCAGTGTATTGTAAAAATAGCATAAATATACAAATTTGAAATGGATGCGAACATTCTAATTCTTGGGCATTTTTCAAGGACAAAAACTGATTTGTAATGGAGATGTGGTGTTATCTGACAATCTGTCTCAAATGGACATTCTCAGAGGTTGTGATAAACCTGAAAGGGGTGACCTGCCCCCCGGGCGTATTCCAGCCTCCCGCCCAGTGATTCAGCGCTTATTGTGAGCCAGATCAGGAGTAGATGATGTGTAACGGAGGATGGATACACTGAGAGATGGTTGGTGTGGACACTTCCTGCCCTTCCGGTCAGGATCTGGACAAATTATGCAGGAAGCAGGGCTGGACCCGAGTGCAGACCAGGGAAGTAGAGTTTATTTTAAAAACAAGTGACAGGATGTGTAGAGGAGAAATGATGCATTAAAATGATCATAAAACTACAACAGTTTAAGTTTAGCAAACGGGGGAAATCCAAGAACTAAACAAATGAAACTCCAGAGCACCTGGAGAAAACATAGACTTGGCGACAGACTTACAAATTTGCACTTAAGTGACATTTGAACTCCCAGACATCCAACAATGTGACGGTGGCTGAAGGGAGAGCACAGCCTTCAGACCCAGGGTGGAGATGAGACAGCGAGGCCCAGGTGAGGCTGTGGTGTAGCTAGTGTCCCTCAAGCCACCAGTCAAGAGGGGAGGAAATTAGCCTCCCGAATGAAATCAAAGTACAGCTTCTGTTTGCGAATCACAAGACTTGAGGGAAAAGACGTTTCAGCGAACTGCACTTTACCAGTGGCGGGAGTCCAGATCAGTCCAGCGCCATGCTGGCCACTTGTGTAATCAGGACACGGGCTGCTGTGCACGGTCTCAGTTCAGCTGATTTTGGCTCAGCACAGTGCCGTTCGGGTCGTTCAGAGTTTGCCTAGGCTGATTACGCAAGCTGATAAATAATCTAATGAGGTCAGATAAGCCTGTCTAGAGTCCACAGCATGATAAGAACCCAACGCTGTTACCGCGGCGTGCTAGTGCGCTAATCTGAATACCCCAGGAAACTTTTGGCTGGTGGGTTTTTACGCTAACACACAAATCAGATCATCCCTCCACTCTAATCACTCGTCTGGGTTTCCGCCTGTGGTTCAGCTGACCCAGCTGAGCTCTGCAACAATTTCACTTACTTCCTGTTCCAGTCACCATGGTAACAGTAAAGGAGAACTCTTCTATCAGCTGATGGATCGGTCGGCAAAATTATTTTTATCTGCACTTCCCTGTCTCGTTGTTTCATACGAGCAGGAGCAGGAGTTTTCAGCACGCTGCCATCTCAAAACACCATCAGCACCTTTAAGGGCAGACAAAAGGCAGAAGCACGTCGCTGGCACAACCTCGCAAACATTTGTCATGCACCAGAATAAACAGCCTCACGTGCAGAATAAAGGGAAAACGCTTGAGCGGCAGCTGTAAAGCGTCATGGGAACGCATTACATCTGATGCTCAGAAGATGAAGCATTTCTCAGAGGAGTGACTGAGCTTGTTTGATTTGAAAATGAAAATGTCATTTTTCTGTTGCTATTAAAAGCCACACAGCAAATGCAGGTTAGCTAAAATCGTCAGAACAATGGCTTTCTGTCCAGGAAATATTGATCATTTTAATATAATTAAAAAAAACAATCAAAGATCTCTTTGTCTTATTGAAATCCCCACATGCTGTATTTAAAACTGCAGTTGGACAATAAACAGTAACAGTTGCCTCAGAAGCTCCACCACAGAAGCTCCACCAGGATATTTAGGAAAATGGAGGCCACCACCACAAACTGTATTAACCCTTTCTAACTACATTCCAAAACTTCTGTAGCCAAAAATTTAAACTGTTCATCGGTTTTCCTTTACTTTTTAGGGCTTGAGTTTGTCTCTACAGCAGCAAAGATGGAGTTTACTAAACCACATGATCCTGTGTTTGTTGTCTGAATGGTTTCACAAAGGATGTAAAAATGGGGCGTGCAGATGGGCATGAATATGAAACACATAACGAAAAGACTAAATTAACATCCTGGCTGCACCATAAATTACATGCTCGCAGGGCTTTGCTTTTGCACACATCCATTCCGGCAGCTCCCCAGCAGGACTGGAGGAGAGCAGCGTGTTTGCCTGTGTTAAACCCCAGACGGATCCAGGGTTCTTCAACTGTTCAACCCTTTTAAACCGTGAAGGCGGCACAGAATCGATCCTTAACACCCTCAAAGTGACAGAACTGAACTCAGCACAGGCAACTAACACATACTTGTATGTTCGAGCCAGCTAATAGAGCCCCTTGAGTTTCTTTTGATGGAAAAGGAATAACTGAGTGACACGTCTCAGCACCAGCACATGAGCATTGGGAGTGTGGATCACTGTGGAGGGGTTGATGTGTTAAGGCTGAAATAATCAAACTCAGGAGGAACACACCGACTGACATGGGTGATTAATGACTGGTGCATGAAAAATCATCAGAACTCTGCTCAGAGATGAGTAGAGAATGAATAAAAGTCCAGTGAATTCATCCGACTGTTACAGAATTACAAATGTGGAATTAAGTCAGACTCAGCGGGAAACCTCTAAGGATCCTGTGGCATCGTTGCTACGGTTTGAACAGCGTTCAGACAGAGGTGTGGTAATCAATGGGTTACTCTTTAACTTTGGAGTGGATGTGTGGTAAACTTAATGATCTGGGGAGAAGTCCGCACGCTGTCTGAACGCCAGCCGGAGGGCTGAAGTACAGAGAAAGGAAATAAAATACTCCATCACAGAATCTCGTGTATTCAAATGTGTTTGTGTTTGAATGAGTGTGAAGAGTTACAAGTACAAGATCGGCCATGCACGTGTGCACGTGTATGCACGGCTAATGACATAATGCATCTACTATCAGGTGTTGTTGAGGCTGTTAAAATCAGCCAATGTGGAAACGTTCCAGGACGTTTTATCTGATGGTGCTTGAATCTGGCTCCACCTCAGGCCCCAAAGCTCCAGGATCACACAGGTATGCAGAAACCCCGCCTCTGCACGAAGGTGATCAGCAAAAAACAGTAATTAGGAGTGCTGACTTATATATTTCATGGAAGACAATTCTGTTGTCTTCAAGGTGAGAAAGGTTCATCTTGAACCTGAGCCTTATTTATTATTCTACCATATTTACCTTCTCGGTATTCATTCATTAATTTTCCACTGACCACCACGACATCCTTCTACTTCTCCCTCTCTCTCCCAGACCCCCCCCCCCCAACCCCTCCTTCGTTATTCTCTTGAAGCGTTCTGCGTCCCTTTATGTAAGCGTGCAGGGGAGAGGAGTTGCCACAGAGTACAGCACCACTAACACAGTGGGAGGCTGCCGCTGGCTTGAGTGCTGTGGCAGGAACCGTGGCAGCCATTTACTATAATTATTTAAGTCCATTAAAGGAGGCCGAGTTTTTGTTAAAGTAACCAGAGCCCAACGCTCGCTGTTGGTGTCATACCTGTTTCGCTGGTAATGTCCCAGTGCATTAGTGTGTGTGAGGAGAATTTCATCAAATCAAAATGGATGCAAGGAAATGTGCCAAAATCACAAATCTAGACTCTCTCTCTCTCTCTCTCTCTCTCTCTCTCTCT
>BJFM01000730.1:0-13258 GCA_016586285.1 Arothron firmamentum | reverse complement strand
CGAGCCCTCTCCACCTTAGAGGGCAGTACTGGAAACTGTATTTTGTTCCATCTACTGAGAAGCGACCTAATGCAGGTAGAGAGACAGGTTGTTTACGTTCACCTGTGCAGGTATATGGGTGCACCTGCCCAGATGGGCAGAGCTAAAGAAAGAGTACTTGGGGGTCCATGAGAATGACAAGAAGGTCACTGGTAATCTTGGCGTCTTCAGTGGAAATGGGCGAGCACAAACTGCTATGAATTTTTCAGGAATCCAAGAGATAGCCATGGTCTGTGCATGTGTGCGCACGTTTGTGTGTGTGTGTGTGTGTGTGTGTGTGTGTGTGTGTGTGTGTGTGTGTGCAGTGTGGAAAGGAGAACATGTGTTATGCTTGAAAGTATCTCTGAGCCACACAGAAAACCCTCAGTGTAATTTATTATTAAAGGACAGACAAATCAGACTGGGGAGATAGAGGGACAATGCAGAGCTGAGGAGAGAAGAGGCTGAGCGTCACCAGGGGCTTTGACGTGGTACTTATACTTTCTGACACGCTGCAGCGTCTGGAGCATCCGCTCGTGTAGCCTTCAGTGTTTCTGTTGCATTTATTTTATTTATTTGCCACGTTAGCAGCATCAATTTCTGTTCATTAGCTTTAGTAACAGAGAGAACAGAAGCTGTGCTGCATGTGGAGCTCAGGTCGTGTTATCACCGTCAAAGAAAGGAATATATTTCTTACTTAGATATTTTCAAGCACTATATAAGCCAAACTGCAATATACATTAAGAAATTTTACCAAATCATTTTAAAGTCACAATATTGTTATTAATATTATGTAAGAGATTTATTATTAGCTAGCTATATTTCAAGTTTTTACATTTTATTGCAGTATTATATAAGTTTTAATGACACAATTTGTTCATTTTAAAGACTAGACGTCTGTCTTACACTCTAAACATCCGAACTGGCCTCCAAATCTCCATTTTGTTGCCAGTTACTGTACAAAGTACATCAGTGAAAGCAGCAGGATAGAAAACACATGAATTGAGTGCGACTTTTTATTTGAGCTGTTAAATCCGTTTATGTCACCTATACCTGTCACCCCAACTACCACATTTAATGAACCTGCAGAGCAAACACTGAACCTACGTAAGGGTGCTTGGGAGTCCAGGTGTGACACACACGGACACACGCACCTCACCCGGGTACATTACTATGGCAGCAGAGAAGCATGTCATAAAGACAGATGGTCGAGGGCGGCCAAGTGACAGAATAAATATCTGTCCTGCTTTCTTCTCCCGCTTCATTCTGGCAGGAATTCACTCACAACAAAGTTAATCCAGATTATCTGAACTGTGCACAAACAGATTTCAACGCTATCAGTTGGAACCCAGGAAGGCACATAAACAAACAAAAGGCGTGAATGAGAAGGAATCTCTCTGGGGTGAAATATTTAATACAAAAATCTTGTTTCTGTTTCTGTGCTTCATCTTAAAAATCAGGCGACCGTGCTTGAAAGTTTGTAACGCCTTATTTCTGCACGAGTGTGAGTTACAGCATGTATCAAGTCAATGAAAAAAGACACAACTTTTAGGACTTAAAATAGACTAAAAGCATTTTACAGTCTTTGTGAAGTGATTTTTGTGTACAACTTTTGAAAACAAGGGTTTCATCATTTTTACATTACGTACGGTATTTATTTGGCAGGTGTTGATGACTAATCGAGGTCCTCCTCTGTAGGTTCTTACATGTCAAAGATGGAAAATCTGACTTGGCCTAAAGAAAAAACCCACAGCCTTTCTTTTGCGTTGACCTCATATGTTCTGCTCTTGAGTAAATAGAGACCTGAAGCTCTAATTCAGGAGTGAAACTGCCACATGAGGAAAAAACTGAAAATCTGATATTGTCCTCTTTTTTTTCCGAGCTCATTTCACTTGGATAAATTTGATGCCGCATTAGGGAAAACTGGTCTTGGCGACTTGACACATCACAGCAGACATCAAGTGAACAGTTAGCGTGTAATTAGACATAATTATGGCACGAGCAACTGGCTGCAATTTTCAGTTGTTACACTGTAATTGGACCACGTTATAAAAGCGGTTTTTGTTTTTTAAAATAATGATAGACCTACTGCTAATATAACAGTAACAATAACTGTATTACTCCCCATGGCTTATTTTGGTTTGTTCGGCCAACATCAGCCCAAATAAACGATGAAATTGACACATGCAGGATGAACCCCCGGAAACATCATTAAGGAGACAGAGCAATGCAACAAGCAGGTGAATTACCGGGGAAAGTCAACTAAGCTGTATTTATGAAGCACTTAGATAGATGTGGGAGCTAAAACCGGCCTGTAATTGCCTGGTGTTACACCTGATCAGCATGCTGTGAACGTTAATGTTCTGTGAGCAAAAAGATCTTATCAGAGTTTATCTGGAAGGAAACCTTGAGGTCAGCTGCTTAACAGGATTGAAATGACATTTTTCACTGGATCGTTTTACCAAAAAAACACGACGCGTTTCCACCCTCCACTCGTTCCCATCAGGAGTGAATAGGAAAAAAGTGTGGGTTGAAGGCGCGCTGCGCCAAAACCTCAACGCCAAGGCAAGGCCGGCTCCGTCTCTGGAGGGGAAGGAGTAGGAGGTGATGAGGAGAAAGGGGCTCAGACACACAGTAGTTTTGCCAAATTATCAATGACACAACTCTTAATGATCCTCCGCTTCTTAAAGAGATACTAGAACTTTTTTTCACCCTTCTTCATGGGTTGCCTCACCTGGACCGAGCCAATGCTAGATGCATACCTTTCTTTTCATTGCTGTCTCCTCCCAGTCCTTAGCTTAACTGGGATATTGGCAGTGATTGAACAGAGCTGTCCTGCCTCCTCCTACAGATCTTTCGACAACTCTAAACTTCTACGGTCAGACTGTTGAGGAACCAAATGAATGTAAGAGATCAAGCCCAGGGTCAAAGGTGACAGCTCTGTTATGCTTAAGTTAATGCTGGGATAATACAAAATCCACCAGCATTTCAATGTACTCTCCCCAGACCGAAACGACACATTCACCCAGACATTTTTTAACAGTTTTTAGATTAGAAAAACTTTGATTAAAGGCTAAATAGCTAGGGTTAGGATTGAACATCCGCTCAGCCTTGTTAAAGTGCACCTGCTTTTACTATGACTCACTGGAAACTCTTGGACATGTCTATTCCATGTTTATTCTACCGTTCCTCAAAACAGTTGTATTTTTTGTTCTGAAAATGCCTCATAATTTTCTGAGAACTGCGCTCCACGCTGACCACCAAAATAGAAAAACCGTTTGCAGTTCTAAGAATATGTGCCGGTGCCAACAACAACAAAAAAAAAACCCTGCCTGTTTTTCGTCCATCTGCTACAGCATGGCTGAAAGTTCTGACGGCGGGAGGATTCAGGTACCAATCTGTCGGAGCCGCGAGGAGGCTGAAAGATGTGATGCAGGGCAGCGGGAGAAGATGGAACCCACTCAGTGACCACGCTGAGCAGTGGCAGCAACCACAGCACACCAGGAAAAACATATCCAGATGTTCTCCTTGTAGGATCACCAACCCCCCTCCCACACAGACACACATTTATGGGCCACACATGGGCTACATATCATGGAGGCTTGGTTCCCATTTCTCCTCGTGTCCACATTTATTCACCTACTGTACATGTGCCGTGCGTTCCGCCAGAACTGAACTCTTATGATCCTTTAGCTGCCTGTGTTACTTCAGACAACAGGAAGACAATAAAATGTCCAGTTTAATTCGAAATATCTATTAGCTGTTATATTCTTAAATTCTTAATTCTTCATTGTGTGAATTGACAACAAAAAAGAAATTACATTCCACCCTAAACTGGCCATTTTAACTGCAATCAAATGGGTGATTAACACAGCAAAAAGAGAAAAACGACAATCAAATCTTCTCCTGAGCAACATTTTGTCACGTCAGGTGAAAAACAAGAATCTGCGGAATTATTATAGGTTGTCAACACAGTTTAGATGGATTTTCAGTCAATCAGCTGGATTTGTTTGACCGGTTTCACCTGGAGAAGACTGAACCTAAATTCAATTTCAGGCAAATCTTAAGAGTCAAACAAATGAGGAATTATTGAAGCCACTGTTGTCAGCCCCTCCTCCTCTCAAGCAGAGCTCTGGGCAGGCCGTCTGGATGAGGCCCACGGTGAAGGGAGCGTGCACGTGTGTGTTTGTGTGTGTGTGTATGTGTGTGAGTTCGGGCCCCAGACAGGAAGGAAAAGAGTGGGCTCGGCAGCACAGCTCTAGAATTCCGCTTTTGTTTTTCTTCTTTTTCCATCGGTGCAGAGCCGGGTCTTAAAGAAACAGTCATTAATATTTTCTTTTCTTATAGATGCCAGCGCACTCTTTGAGACAGCCCTCAAAAATAGAAACTTTGACTGATATGTTATTTCAGTCTGTGAGCATAATGATGATGAAACACACCGCCATGGTTTGGGTGAATCTCGAGAAAACACAGTGAGGAACCAGACGTAGAAACCCTCTCATAATAATAAAAATACTTATTACAAAAGTGAAATATTTCTGGGCACACGTGCGGTGGGCATATTTACTGTAACTCTAAACTCTGGTGCTTTTGTGAGAACTCATAAGTCCGACAGAGACAGTAAACGTAGTTCCTCTTTGCACATTCGAACCAGCTGACAGTTCATTTTTCTAACGTCTGCAGAGGACAATAAAGACAGAAAAGTGGTGATTTATGGGGTGACGACTTCGACTCCGTCGACCACTCACAGTTGGACAGTTTCCTAAAAGTAAACAATGAGATTGTGGAAAGATCCCCATTTTAAAAGAGAAGTTCATTGTCACAGTAAGATTTTTAGAAAAGTTTTATTAACAACGTAAGAAAAAGGTATTTTTTTGTGTTCAGTCAGCAACGCCAGGTGGAAGGTAACTGTATGTAACTAACGGTGTACAAGGACAGATAGTGAATTTATTTTGGATACACTACATCTTGGAGAAAACAAGACGTACTTGTGCCAGATGCGTTATCTACAGTTTTGGCCAATCCTTGTTTTCTTGAGAAACCATAAACACACTGTATATAGTCACTTTTGAATTCCTGCCTAAAATAGCAAAATCCAATTTGTTATGGTTTATTCCAGCATGTCGCTACGTAGAGAAACTTTTCTTCTTTTGTTCAACATATCTGTTTTAAAAACGACTGTCCTGAGAGCAGCCTAAACAGTTTTGTCTGTATATTTTGGGTTCATTAAAAATAGAATATTTTACTGCAAGCCTCCTCACACAAATTAAGTTAAACCATCTAGCCACGTGTCCAAAGTTTTGTGGCCATTACGTGCACGCTCACACACACACACACACACACACACACACACACACACACACACACACACACACACACACACACACACACACACACACACACACACACACACACACACACACCTATGAACAGTAGTGTCTAGCAGCAGGTCCTTGGTCAGCAGAAAAGGGACTGCTTTGAGCACTGTTGTCCAGAAACAACTTCTCTAATTTTTAATGCCTGCAGCTCTTTTTTGTCTGAGCAATATAAACAGGCATGATGCACCCACAGGGAGTGATTAAATTAAAAAAAAAAAAAAAACTTTTCCAAGGGCATGTTTACACAGTTTAAATAATCGGTAAAACCTGGGTGCCTTAACTACTTTGCCTTTGATTTTAATGCGACCTGCCTTATTTAGGCCTCCTCTCTTCTCCTGAGCTGGAGGACGATCTCCTTCTGGTTGTCCATACACTCTTTGAGCTTGTTCTCCGTCAGCGTCAGCCGCTGCTCCAAAATTGAAACTGTCTGAAAGGAGGAGGAGAGAAAGAACAGAGGGCAGTAAGACAAAGAAAAACAGGAGATAAGAGAGAAGTAGCATGTTAAGGAGGACTGTACAGTATCAGGCTGGCAGTAATGACTATAATGGCTGTGTTTGTGTGTGAAAGAGGCAGTTTGTGTGTGCTGGAAGCAGATGTGCATGCAACACAATCCAGCCGATTACCGTACAGAGCTCTGCTGCCTGAGCCCAAAATCACCACTGTTTCTGGGTCTGACACACGCTCACACTCGTGCTTAGTGAACACAAGAACGCATCTATCTGTGTGAGGTGAGCTCACACTGTGACATACTTTTTCTCTTGGTGTCTTGTTCTATAGTGTAAGGTCTTTGTGCCACCGGAGGTGTACATTTCAAGCGTGTCCTGATCTGAGCAGATGACTGAAGATGGTGCATGTCCAAATCACGCTGATGATGCCAGGAGCTAAACTAGCCATTTATCACCCCAAACACTGAGAAAGGAGGAATTCTTCTTATCTAGACACAGCTGAGTGGAAGAACGGTCCTGAAAAAACCTGGTTCATGCTCTCATGTGATAATGTAGCACCACTTCATCCATCCATCCACCACCACTTCATCCATCCACGCCTCATTTCATATCTGCTCTTCTCGCTTTCATTTAATGGCCTCTGATAAAATCGCAATGTAATTACTTGTAAGCGCTTCACTGACAAAGGAAGATCACAACTGACATTTTGTTATTGTATTTCTGAAGACGTGACATTACTTCATTAGCGGATTCTTTGAAAGACAAGTGCCTCATTACATCTCAACCATCCTGCTGAATTTCTATAGCAATTCGTTAAAGAATAGAGTGGCAAAACTGATTCATTTAGTCAACTAATAGCTCACGAGTAAAAAAATACGACGCAAAAACTCTTTGGCTGGAAAGATACGAGATATTTTTGGGAAAGGTTTCTGAACAACTGCCTGTATGTTTTGAATGATGTGGAGGATCCGGTTTGATTTTTTGAGCTATCAAACCAAACATGTAATTTGAGGTAATCCGATCCTTCTGCATAAACCAGAGAAGTGTGACACCAAAAGCAGCACATTCACCAGGCTCCCTCCAACAACCAGACAACAGATGTGTGTGCTACAGTAATTGGCCATTGAGGTCCTCTGCTGACCCCGTGCTGCCATATAAACAAACGCACATAGCCAGGAAGGAATAATCAAACGTAATGACGGAGGAATGCACAATGACTGTTAGATAATCTCCTCCTCCTCCAACACATGGAGGACACGCATTGATGTGTGGGAGAGGTGTTTTTCCTTTTAGGTCATCAAAATAGATACGCCTCCTGCTATTTCATGCACCATGGGAGGGAAATGACTTGTATTTCCTTTTTCCTCCCTCTGTCTCTGCCAGCCTCTGTTTTCTAGTTTAATATTGCTCCGTTTATCTTACCAGCCTGATACCTCCACCCGATCTACCGCCCGGTCAGCCATTAGTGTTGATGTGCATGGTTCTGCACGTGTCCCCGAGCAGCAGCAACATTATACAGGCATATAGTTTTCATCTCGAGTGGAGAACAAATCTTTCTACTCCTAAAAATAGAGGAAGCTGCTTTTCTTTTCTCTCTATAACACATTACACCCTCCAATGCCTTAAGCATTACTGGCCCCAGTCACACAGTCTCATAGCTTTGGTATGGCCCACGCTGCAAAGGTCTGGCAGTCAAAGACTGATCAACTGTTTGGTTAAATGCAAACTACTGAAGGGTATTACTACATGTGATGTGACTAAACTGTTACAGGAATGAAAACGCACAGACAGCCAAACTGATTCGATCAAGTCATTGTGGATTTTAAAAAACTAACCGAGATGTACATGGACATGGAATGAAACACTGATCCTTTCTTAAAATCTCTAGGTAGTTATCAAAATGAATTAGAAGAGTAAGCAAATGATTTTTTAAAAAATCCATAATTTATCTAAAACAAAATGGGACAGGTTGTTTTTTTCAAACTTCACAGTGATTGCCTTATAAATGCAGCACTTTGTATGTATTGAAAATGTTTAAATAAAGATTTCTCGTAACGGGTTTTCCCTATGAGGAAGCATTTGGCAAAGGAGTGAGAGACAGAAGGATCAAAACCAGCTAACACAGCAAACTGTGGCTGTGAAAGCTTCAGTCACAGTTTGAATAATTCATCATCTTCCTTCGTCTTTTTGAATCTTACAGTTACAGAAAGAAGGCTGAAAATGATACAGGGAAAGACCTCAGAAAGAGATCATTTTCTAGATGGAGGCACAGTTTGTTTTTCAGGGGTCAAGAAGTATGTCAGCTACATAAAGAGTCACCCTTTTGGCTTCACAGGGGCCACTGTAAAAGAAAAATACAGAGACCAAATTTATTACGATATAATGCAATTATTACATTACAGATTTAATGGTTTGAATTCTGTCAAATATTGATCCAGTGAGCAGTTTTATCAGGACTCACAAATACTAGTTGCAATACTGTTGTATTTGTAGATGTCAAAATGCATTAAAAATTTTCTTAAAGATATTTTAAGGAATGATGAAGCCAACTATTAAAGATTTTGAGAGCCTTTAATACAGCAAAAGTGTCTGCTTTTATTTTATTTTCTTCCTCACACTGGAACTCCTATCCATTAAAGACCTATCATCTCTTCCTAGAACAGAAAAGATTCCACTCATGAAGGATTAAACCCAACAACAAACGATCTGAAGGATGTAGCCACAGACAGACAATCAATCTGCTTCCAGAGTCGAGGTACAGTGTGTTTGAAAGACAAAAGGTCAGCGCCACCCCCCTGGGAGGGGTTACTTACAGCCCTGCTGCTCTGGGCCGCTGTTAAGCACTCCCACATGCTGAGCTGCTGTTTGAAAGCAAAAGTAGCAAAGACAGAAAGAGGGAACATGCCAGAAAAAAGACAGGCATACAGACGTAAAGGGCTTCTGTCTCTGTATGGTCTTGAAGAACACCCATACGAATGCTATGTTCCTTAAAGTGATTCTCAGATGTCCTTTCCAGGACCTTCAGCTACAGCACTCAAAATCTCTGTAGGCTTCTTGTGTTTATCTCAACCTATATCACACTTTTTCTACAGTTTTCCTACAGTTGATACTATTCTGGTTCAAACGGTTCATTCTAGCGCTAGAAATATTATCTGTTAGTCATTATTTTGGCATTTAATGGAACTGTGGGTCTTAAGGGAACACCGGTTATATGGTGATTCATTATTTGGTGATTCAAACAAAATATTTAGAAATTGCAAAACAGCTAAAGGAACTGAAGAAAGTGGTCTGATGTCCCACAAACGCACGGCATGAGTTCTTGAAAATTTAAAAAAACATCTGTTATTAAGAAAAAAACTCCCACTGTCCTTACCTGAGTGAGAATATCCAGCTGACCTACAATGTGTTCCAGGGTGCTGGTCAGATAAGGTGGGGTGCTTCTATCTGCAGACTGAGCCTGAACCTGAGGGAAAGGCTGGGCTAAGTCCCGTGTGAGGGTCTGCTGGGTGGTCGAGAGACTGGTGCTGGGGAATTGAGTCACGCTACTGTTGCTGCCGGTCTGAGTGGGGGCAGCCGTGTGGTGATCTGGTAGTTCAGAAGCCTGGGAACACAAAAGAGAGTGTGACATCTGGTTTATTACCAGCAGGGAATCAAACATCGAGGCACTGAAAAAGCTAACAGGGCCTTTTCAGGAGCATTCTGTACTTCACAGTGATGCTGTGTGAAGTTTTAGATTACAAATTTGGGATGATGTCATCTATAGTTTTGTAATTCTGAGTACATCTTTCATTCATGTGACATCTTTTACATATGTGTGTCCCAAAATAAAACAAGACATTCTCTTCCTTTTCATCTTCTCCTCATCAAAAGCACATTTTAGATGTTTTTTAACTTTTATCTGTATCCAAGCGCATATGTAAAACACTGATTCTTAATTTTTTTCATTGCTGGCACTGAGAATTCAACAAAAAATCAACACACAAGCGTCAGTTCCCACAATCAACTTCACCATCAACTATAAGATTTCCTGTTGACCAGAATGATAAACAAAAGCCGTTGGATTGTGCGTACAACTTAATCACTAAAAAAATTAACATGTTCCTGTAAGTTTATTCAAACAACTCAATCAACTCATTTACAGCTAATGGTGTATCCATCCCCTAGTTTAAACTACACCCGTCTGTAATTCAAATTAAATAAATGTGCAGTTGTTTACTCCCAAACATTTTAAACTATTCACTGCCGACAGAATCTATATTAGTTAATGTTACATGCTTTATGCACACACTCAATGCAGACAGCTGAACTGCAACTGTATAAGTACAGCGGAACGTTAAATGATCTACTAATTCGTAAGTATTCAAAAACAAAAATATGTATCTAAAACTTATAAAAGAACCAGTGTGAAATTGGGACACATAATATAATATCCCAAGAGGGAGATAAAAGCCTAAAGTTTAATTACATTAATTCTATTAAATTTGGATGAAATAAGAATAACACCCTTCTATCAGTTTTTAAATGCAACACGGATGCTCATTTATGTGTGGTCCCAACAAATCTTCATAATCTCATACAACTTTGCACTTTTTCGAGCCCGTATTCCTCTTGTGGGTTGTTTCTCTATCTACCCCAACATCCTTTATTCTTAACGTTCACACTTGTACGTTGGAGCTCGGAATGCTGATGTTCTCTTGATGCTCACGTGCAGATGCAGCTTTCTCCACTTTGCTACCTTTTTCCTCTCCCTGTTACTCATTGATGTTCTCTTGCTCCACTAGACCATTATTCCACTTTATCTCTGCTGGGCTGCAAGAATACAATGAAAATTACAATTATTTTACATGATTACCCTCAGAATTTTGGCTTTGGAGTATTATTAATGTATAAAAACCTAAGTAGCATTGCAGTTATAAACATATATCTATACATACAGCAATGTCTGAATTTTCCATTTTATCTTCAGTATATGTCAAATGTTGTTGTTGCATCATGTTTATGGTGCTAATTTAGGTCTTTTATATATATTTTTTTTTGATTAGACAGAAACTACACAGCCTGGTTTCCCTATCGAATATCCTGACTTTCACTCTCTTGTTAGTTCTCCCCCTGCTGTCAAATGCATTCGACTCCTGCTGTCAGAGCAATATCACCTGCCTTTTACATTGTAGCAGCACTTAAAAGAGCAGCAATCACACAGGGAATCTGCGACTAATAGGTGCTATGTGCAGCAGTCTGAAAAACACCTGGGCTCCATGGAATTATATATCGCTTCCACTTTTTGTGCTACATCAGTTACTGTAAATGAAGAAAATCCTCACAAAGGAGGAAGATGTTGCTTGCTCTTCAGCGCACATCCTAGAGCTGCAGCAAGCATTGCAGTGATGTGTGCTTGTGCTGAGCTGTGAAGGGAAGCCGTCTTTGAGCGTGCGGCTCGTCTGTCTACACACGTGAGTGGGAGAAAGACCCAGATGTGAAGCTGGAGACAGAGGAAGGGGAGGGGGGATGGATGGAGGGATTAGGGTGGATGTGATCAGAAAGAGCTGTTGTGCCTGTCAGCAACGGTTGGCACTCGCACATGCCCACACGCACACGTCGATACATCTATTCTTGCACATGGGAGCACTCACACTAAAAGATTTGCTCAGCTGTGTGGAGCACAGTCTGTTTAAAAACCAGTTTAAAGCTGGTTTATGGTGTTTAACAAATAGGGTGGAATAGCATTCCTGTATTCTTGGAATAGTCCCCATTGCTGGCAAATTAATGTGAAACATTGCATTCACGTACGTTAAAGGATCAACATAATCAAATTGTTTAGTTATGAAATCTCTGTTGGACATGATTGTAAGATGGCAGCAGCCACGGGTGGCCTGTGGATGAAAAGACACAGTATTAGAGTTTCATTAGGCAATTTCTTCCTGGTGAACTGGGTTCTAACCAGCTGTGCACTTAATGGGTGCCTGAGAAGCAAGCAGGGGAAGTTCCCAGCACCTATGCCAAAATAGATGATTCAAACAAGGCTGGATAGCTCTGTTGTACCATTTGTTTGCAATAACTGCTTCAAATAATACAGTAGCATACAGTATTCTAGTGGTCATTGCTGATGGTTAATACTCTTTTAAACTCACAAATCCAAAATCATCTGAGGGAGCTGGTGACATTTTTCCTCTACCTTCTTTTCAGCAACATGGGTCAGGGACTTCTAGCAGTTTACACAAGATGAAAGGGGCTGTATTAATAATAAATTATAAATGGCTAAATTATAAATGAAAAGAAAAATCTTGAAAGATGCAACCAGGTACATATTTTTAGCTGTGGTGTAAAGAATGACAGATCACTTTCATATACAGGATAAGAAACCCAGATCAAGTCCTGATGTTGACAGCTAACAGCCAAATCCACAACTACAGCACAACTGGCTCTTCCATCAGAAATACTGGATCCTTGGCTACCAGGCAAGGCTTGGTGAATGATACAGGTCACATCAGCTTGTGTCCACCAAGACCTAGGCCTTTGTGAATATTAAATGTTTGTAGAGTCCAAAATCACATTGTTGTTTTGTTCTTTGAAACAAACGGAAAAGTCACTGACTTACAGGCGGTAAACTACTAATAAAACAGCAACATCACCGAGCAATTTAAAAACGTAAACGTTGGAGAGATTTACAGTAGTCAGAAAGGGAGTGGTGCAATCAGTGCAGTTGGATGTTTTTTTCTGAAACACAGACAACAATCTTCTATTGAATCATCCCAATAGAAAAAAAGACACATCCATAAATTCTGTTTTTAGAGACTGGAAGTCTTGGTTTCAATCTGAATGTTTTTTTTAACCGTAACTGATTTCGACATTTATGGAGTTATAATATTATTAAAATCCATTAGTTGTCAAATTAAATAAAAACATAACAGTGACACACACACAACCAGAGTATTTGGAATAAGTTATCAAGTTAAAACTGTAGAACGTATGAAATGTCTCGGATTAAATCAAACAGAATGAGAAAATAGTATACATGCCAAATGTTTTGGGGTTTTTTTTGCAAAATCACTGAAGACTTTCATTTTACTGCAACTGTTTATTTATAGAGAACTATTCTCAGGGTCTTTCCAATCATCATTAAATATCTATTGTTACTATGTGTATACATATGTGTGTACTATGTATACTATGTGTGTGTACAGACAAAAATATTTAATATTAATATTTAGTTTGCCTCATGTGGTCAAAAGGTATCAGTGGAAAATAGGCAGGAATTTCTCACCCTACATGTGAGATATTGTGGCTACACTCTCAACTTCAAAGGATGATCTGCAAAGAGGAAATGCTGTACTTAAATCTCCACCACAATATACTGAGAGAACATGTTGGTGTTGCCTATATGTTTTTGGTCTGAGGCAGTATATATATATATATATA
>BJFM01000729.1:114729-163044 GCA_016586285.1 Arothron firmamentum | reverse complement strand
ACACACACACACATATATATATGTGCGTGTGTGTGTGTGTGTGGGGGGGTATATAGAAAATGGTTACTAACATGAATGAGCTGCACCAACACCGGCTCCAGGTTGCAGAAGGTGGCTCTGGCCTCCACACAGAAGCTCAACTGCTGCTCAAAGTCACGGCCAAAAGACACCTGAACCAGACGAAAAATAACCAATGCAAAACAAAATAGTGACAGGTCATTTTGTTTTGGGATTTTTTTACCAACAATAAAAAAGGTAATAAACGTGTTCTGAGGAGGCTCACCATGCGGATGAAGCCGATGATGAGAAGAGCCAAAGATCTTTTCTCATCTTCAAGGGTGAGGGCACTGCAAGAGCAGAAGGGTTGCACGTTTGTAACTTAAAATAAAACATATTAGGCCATGTACACACACGCATGCAGATGCCTTACTTGACAGAATCGTGCATAGTTTTGCAGGTATGTAACATGGCGTTGAGGATGACAGGGTCTCTGGTAGGCTCCACCTGGTTTCTGTGGGAGACAAACGTTTTCTTTAACGTAAGCGAGAAAGAATCACATATCACTATTAGTCTTTACTTGGAACTGCATAGATAGTTTTAAATAAAATTGTGTCATCAAAATCCAAATCGAGTTTCTATATACCAAAAAAATTAAATAATCCAGCACTCTATTTAATAGTCCTCTAGCACTATCTTACTTGAGGAAGACCTCCATGATGGATCTGCAGACCTCCACCCTTACACTGTCCTTCTGGAACATGTCAAGAAATGGCAGGAAACGCTCCTAGGGGGAGAAATAAGAAGGAAAAATGACACAGACTTCTTTTGGAACCATCCTGTAAAAGGAAAACATCTTATCATGGGAGGCAGTGAGGGACTCACCATGGAGAAGAGGACAGAGAAGTTGTGGAAGTATTCGAGGATCTTCCTGATCGCTGACTGCAGCTGCAAAACCAAAGGCGGCGTGAGGACGACAAGGTTCAGCTTTAAGTGAGCACAGTGTGAGCAACTGAGCTGCTAACCTGAGGATAAGCATCCTCAAACGCGCGGTCAGGGGTCATGTGTTTGATGATGTCAGCCAGGACGGTATTGACCTCACGTTTCTGGGAGGAAAAGAAAGAAGAGCTGTTAAGGTCTGAAAAACACGACATCACTTCTGTTCTTTTTTAGGTTTAGCTTTCTCACTGTGAAGTGTCGGCAGGTGAACTCCACCCAGATTTCAGCACAGTTGATGTAATCCTAAAATAAAAACAAAACAAAACAAAAAACCCACAGGTCAAATGTCTACCACCAATGACAAACGTCTCGATGACTATGGCGGTGTTTCTGCTGCACCTGAGGGCTGCGCACTTTGGTCACCACCTTCCAGGCTTCGTTCAGGATGGTCAGCCTCTCTGACTCAGGAGGGTCGGCACAGGCGAGACTGCGTCCCAGAGACCCAAACAGGAGGTGCTGGAGACGGAACAACAACAGGCCTTTTTGAATTTCAAGCTTTATGGCTGCTGGAGAGCCAAACTATGAGCTCTTCTGCTAGCTCATGACCTCTGACCTTGGGAAAGCCGGCCTCGTCACAATCTTTAATCATACCGATGAAATCGGTGGCACGAGCTGCGACAAACTCAGGCCTGAATGCCCTCATGACTGAATTCAGCAGCAAAGCACTGTGGAACCCACACACACACACACACATGTAGTGAGGATGGTCCTGTGTGTAATGTGCCACAGAGCTCATATAGTTCACCTCCTGAGTTTCAAAAACACTCACTTGTTGCCCAGGGTCTTGCACCTCTCCATCATCTCCAACAACAAATACTGAAATCAAAACAAAAAAAAAACAACAACAACATAGTTTTGACCTTTGCACTCAAATCTGACAATTTTTACTTCTGTCAGCTTGAGAAATGCAGTTAAAATTGGGGAAATACTTGCCTCTGGGGCTCTGTAAGCGATGCACTGCAAGATCCAGTTAATGGCGGGTGAATAAAGCGTCAGGTACTCTGGCACCTCCACCCTCTGCAAAACCAGCTGGTTCTGGACGCTCTCCCCGCTGATCTGCCGGAAGGTGCCCAGTAGATCGAAGAAGTTACGGTTCAGGTTGTCTTTCAGCTGTGGGGCCACTTCCATGCCCACCTGTTGAGAACAACAGCTGCTTTTTTCACATGCACATCGCCACACTCTGAGCTAAAAGTTGGCTTAAACATCCTGTAAATCCTGTCATGAAACTTTGTTTATGGTTTCAAGGACAGCATAAAAGAACCAGGGAGTGGAAAGGAAGGAAGGATTAAGAATAGAGGGAGGAGAAGGGTGTGTCCTCACCCTGCAGAGGTAGGCTCTGGCATACGCCGCCACTAGAGGGTCGCCGATCCCCCTGATCATGGCTGTCAGGCGAGGAAGTATCTCCTGAATACCACTGCATAGGGGGAGAAAGGGCAACTCAATCCCAAATATGCCACTGCAAATAACCTCCCACTATTGGTCAACGTGATATATTTTCTTCCAGTGTGAGTGAGGATAAAATAAAACAGTTTGAACCAGAGCGCTTACGTTTTACTCAGGAAGCGGTTGCACTTAAGAATGGCTGCCTCCACGTATCTGTTCACGCACGTCAAAGAGTAAAGCATGCATCTGAAATCTTCTGCAACGCAGATAAAAGTAAGGGATGAAAGAGGTAACGCTCGCTGCCGTCGTCGCTAATTAAGGATACAATCTGGGCAGAAGTTCTCTGATGGAGGCGATTTTGAAGAACCAGTTGAGACACGTCTCCTTGGCCGTGTCATTTACATCATCCACTGTGAAGCCATCTGAGGAAGTATTAGAATAAGGCTAAGTGAGGGACTTACTAATAATTTACAAAATATTTCCTTTACGTACAAAGAATTCTGATTTTCTGCTTAAAGTATTTTATTTTTTCGTGGAACATAAGTATAAAGTAATATTGTCTTGTTTGTGCCTTTGTAAGTAAATGGATGCAGTAATGATTGAAAATCCAAACGTCCCACGCTTACCTGGCAGGGGTCTCGGGTCAGAACACATGGTCCAGATTCTATCATACACCAGGCGGCCTAGAAACGCATAAGGCTGAAATCAGCGGGAAAAATGCTCGCTTTACCACTGAAAATCTGACAAGGCTCAGCTGCTCACCGAATGTGTCGAGGATATCGGTGATGAGAACAAATTTGCTGGGATAGAACTGGATCACAGAGGTGTCTGACAGGAGCTTTGCACACTGGAACACAGATCAGCAGTGAAGACAAGTTCTAATGTTGGAGAGGTGTGAGCGTGTCAGATTGCTGTTGGACTACCTGGATGACAATTTTCAGGGCTTTGACTTTCTGGTCAGCTGCCCAGGCCTCCTTTAGGGACTGGTTCAACTCTTCAATGCGGTTGGCGTAATCCTGCTGAGAGAGGTTAAGCAGCTCTCTCTGGGAGCCCTGTAAGGCATTTAAAATGGGCAGTCAGGCAAAAAATATTTGAGGAAATTTAAAATTTAAATACATGTTTAAAACTTAAATACACATACCTCCTCCAGATCATCGAGTTCCTCTAATCGAGTACGAACTTTCTCTGAAACTGCTGAACCTGGACTTGGCGCTTTTCCTTTGGTGACAACAGGAGCTTTTGTTAGCATAGCCAGGTCATCTTTTGACCATAATAAAAACCCTGTCTCCACAGCATTCAACTTTAAGTTTGACACAAACATGTCTTACCTCTATCTGAACCCATGAAAAGATTCTATGAAGAAAAAGAATTTTAAATGATCTTGTCTTCCTAAACAAAACATTGTACACAGTTGACTACAGTACAGTTATAGTAACAAAACATTTTTGTTTTTAAACACTCACAATTGAGAGTTTCTCTGTGGTTGTGAACCGGGCCAGGATCTCTCCTCGCTTGGAGGACCAGGGCTCAAAATCTGGGCCCAGAGGCTCCTCGTCCTTGTCCCTCCTTCTCCTTCCCAGGTCCTGGAAAATATAAAATGTAATATACACTATACTTTAAAGAGGCACATAGGTCCTAGGCCACAGAATTAAATCAACGTACACCTGCAGTTTGCACTCACCCCTGCAGAGGCGCTCTGTGACAGGCTGGAAGCCTCACTAGCTGATGCTGCTGCAAACATGGACAGAGGATCTGTCCCATCGAGCATGGAGCTTAGTGGATCTGTGGGCGCAGAGGATGAGGAAGAGGAAGAAGATGTACTTCCTTTGCGGACCCCTTGGCGGGTTTTTGTATCAGTCACCTAAAGAGAGTAGAAAAAGAGATCAGACGTTCAAAGGATGCAAACCCATCTGCAGAGTTGCACGAGGTGAGAATGCATGAGTTGAAAGAACAATAGGGATGTTTACAATGAGATCTGAAGACCAAGATAAAAGCAGATATCATACCATGATAGGTTTGAGAGGATGGTACTCTCCAAACTCAACCAAGATAGCCTCAGGCCGGCATTTCTGCAGCTCTGCTTCATAGTTGCGCCCACGGGAACGCCTTGTCACACAAAACACAGAAGACTGAGTTCAGCTGACGTCCTTCCACCTCTCAGATGTATTTTAGAACAATGAAAATCAATGTCCATAAATCCATTCATAAAAATACTGTTCACAGTTATAGGAGGCAAATAAATTGTAACAGCTGCAAGTCATTATTACTCCCATTTGCACTGTTTTTTTTTTCTTTTTGTTTGTTTTAAAGTGAAACATAATCAGGCCTGTAACAGTACAAATATGACCAGACTATGTGAATCCCACAAATCTTGTTTAACAAATAAATTTTATAATGTTACAAAAATTATGACAACATCTATAGATGTTTAACTCAACCAGCCTGAACCGTTGATAAAAACGGACATAATGATTGATTGATTGATTTAAAGCCGCAACCAAAACAAATCATGGAAATATCTTAGCTGAAAACCTGCAAATGTGTTGTCATTCTATTTGGTGAAGTAATTTATAGTTAAGATCACGAAATGCGCATGTGTATTGCATTCAGATTCCTAAAATATTTGTAGTCTGAAAAAGGGGAACATCCAACTGGCTTTTGTTAATGGCATCCCTATTTTATAATAATGAAAAAGCTTCTTACCACTGAACGGCAGCCATTTTTCAACCATCACATGACTTTCTTGCCACTTCCTGGTTACGCCTAATAGATATATTGACAAATTGTTTGTGAAAATATTTTAATGTCACATCAAGATTGGATCATGTAAATATAAAATTTAAATGTTTTTTTAAAATAAAAAATAAAAACCACAGGATTATTTAATGTGGCGGAGTGTAACTACATTTACCAGGATGCACATTCAAGCTATCTCCTGCCAAAGTAGAAAGAGGTCTGACTTTGGATATAATTTCGAAACTTTATTTTATATACTGAGTTGATTTCTGGGGAGTTTAATTAAGCAACCAATTTATTATCGATGTGCTATAGTTTTACATATTAAAATATTAAGTGAAAACGCTTTCTTCAACTACTTGAGCAGAAAGCATTTTACCTTTGTTGCAGCAGTTGCGGATACCTCTGTACAATAGACAATCTTTGACAACATCCTCTGGTTTGCAGCAGTTCTGCTAGCTATCAATTAGCCTTACTATGTCTTAGCCGGAGCACCACGGATTTGTCTCCCCCGTTTACCGGATCAGGTAAGCGTCTATTCTTCATGTTTAATTCTAATTCGTGTCATGTTTCATTCTTATCCCTAATATCTTGGGCGTCTTTTCGGAAGCGATGGACGGGAACAGTGCGCTCACAGAAAGGCAGGAGACACTGGGTCTAATGATCATGTTTTGTCCGACCTCAACTAGTTTAAACTGTTCTATCATTCTATTTTGTCTTAAAATTTACAAAATTCACCTTTTTCATCTTGTTGTACCTGAAACTATAATGTCGCTGTAACATGTTCTCCAGATAGGGTAGATTATGCGTAAATTCTCGTTGTCTACGAGCGTTTTTATTTTATTTTTTTTAAATTTACATTTAAGGATTTTATCCGCATTGTCTGCACACACGTGTCAGTGTCGCGGTATAATTATGTAATAATGTGTCTTATATGACATTGATTTAAAAAAAGCAAAGAAGGGGAGAAGTGTTTTGCCAAAATTAAATCACTTCTTAAAGAAAATGTACATACTGTAAACACATTTGTGGAAGCCTATTGCACTGATCCAGACTAAAATGGAAAGGTCGTGTTTCTCTGGAAAGCCACTGTTTAAAAATTAAGATGGAAAAGATAGATAAAACAGGATTTTATCATCAAGTTATTTGATAGTGGTTATTATTTTTTTGTGATATCTGAAAAATAATAATAATAATACCGTAAAATACATTATGAGAATGATTTGTCACTACAGGGTCTGGAACAAGTACACTGATGTTAATTACTGAATGGATTTATTCATGAACTATTGATGCTGCAGCTGCATCAGTACAGATTAAACAGGTGTTTGTTGGCAGGGTTTTTCAGTCTTATCTCGATGGAAGAACTCAGAAGGCACCTGCCTGCGTGTTCGTGTCAAAAAGTGACGCAGAGCCCCAGAGGTTGTCTTTTCTCAAAAATGTCGCCCAGAATTTATTGGGGGAAAAATACATCCAAATGGAATCAGAAGAATAAAAAGTACAAGGCAAAACGTAGTGGCGAATCTGAATTCAAAAGATTGGTCTTGTAGAGCAGAGTTCACCGGCGGGCCGCCTTCGGTCTCCAGAGGAGCCACCAAACGCTCGGCCGAGGCAGCGGCTCCTCTCCGAACTTGGGATGGCGCACTCTGCTCTCTCCGGCCACCTACAGCCTGCTTTTGTCCTCTCTAGAGACTCACCGCATCCCAAAGCTTACAGTCAGGTTCGCTCTATCCTGTCCTGAAACAAACAGCGACTGTTGTCCCATCCCTCAAGGACAGGGAACACTGAGGCTCCAGATAACGTAGGACTCAAGAGGTCAAGCTGACCTGTCCAGAGACCAGAGGCCTAACAGATCTGTACATTCATTGTTGTTCAAACTTTGTGGGGACCGTCAGCTGTTTCAGGTGATGTTGAACGTACATAATGGACACATTATTGTTGAGATCTCAGCAGAGGTTGTTACTGCACATAATGACTCAGCAGCTGTCAGCTGTTATCAGCAGTGACCTAATATGAAGTTGTTAGGCTTAAGCAAAACACACTAGCACATGCTTACGCGGCTATGGTGATTACATTCAGTTACATGAGATAAATACAAGAGGAACCATGGACTTATCATATGAGGAGACACAAGATAAGTCATAAGAGTCTTGTGAGCAAGCTGAATCATTACACATGGCCTAAATTATTACTTAATTAAGTCATAGGTTCAAACAATTCAGTGTTTCAATGATAGCATCAAAATTTATCTCTACATGTCATTTTATTACACTTTCAGGCTTCTATTAATGTGTTTGTTCAAAACACTAATATAAAGCAAAATTTGCAGCTGCTTTGTACAGGTATTTTAATTCAGCATCTTACATTTAACGCTATGTTACCGGCTGAATAGATGTTAATTTCCTTTTAGGAGAGGACATCTATTTGCATTTATTCAAACTGTGTTACGACTCTGCATCTCCCCACAAAGAATGTCTTTGATGGGAATCTGGCTTTGTCATAAATTATTAATAGCAGTGGAGCTGCAGCAGCTGCAGCGGCGGCGCTCTCATCTGATGGCTGCTGTTCTTGTTGCTCTCAAGCAGAAGATGCTGAACATAAAAGAGTCTTTCCCATTAAAAGGTGTGCAAGCTGTTGGAACGTGGCTCACCTCTTGCTATGAGGTTCTCTGCACAGGCGGCACATGACCACGGAAACATTTATCACGCTCCGTCAGGAGGAGCTGCTGTTCTGTGCTGCATGTGTTTGTAACTGCTGGTGTGTGTGTGTGTGTGTGTGTGTGTGTGTGTGTTGAAT
Organism: Arothron firmamentum; assembly: GCA_016586285.1. Lineage (NCBI taxonomy): Eukaryota > Metazoa > Chordata > Actinopteri > Tetraodontiformes > Tetraodontidae > Arothron > Arothron firmamentum. Next base: position 155,133 of record BJFM01000729.1, on the reverse strand, counting down.
CTAGGAGAGGTGGCGCAGCAGTGTTATGCGCATGGGCAGCAGCTGGCGGTGGCAGCTCACTCGGGCCATGCGGCTCCCCCTACGCTGGTGCCGGGTGTGCTGCCCGCAGAGGGCCGGCCAAGGCGGAGCGTTGGTCAAACTGTGGCGGTACTGCAAACTGCTGCTCAAGTCGCTCTACTTCAACAGCCTGAGCAACTCTGACACCCTGCTGGACTGTGTGTTTGAACCAGTCTACTGGATAGTGGACAACGTGACCCGCTGGTTTGGAGTGGTGAGTGACAGGCGCTTCCGTTCCCTCACATCTTGCCCTCTCTTCTCCTCCTCCTCCTCACACTCCTCCTTCTCCTGCAGGTCTTCGTCTCTCTGGTCGTACTGCTCACAACCTCGGTTGTGGTTATCGTCTACCTGTTCATCTTACCTGTGATCCTCAGTAGTTATTCTTGGCACTGGGTGATCTGGCACCTCGGCTGTGGCCACTGGCTTCTTACCATGGTGGTCTTCCATTATTATAAGGCCACCACCACCTCCCCAGGACACCCAGCCAAGGTAGCAAATCAGGTTTTTACTCCAGTGTCTCTCTCTTTATCTGTTTAATGCCTTAAAATGACGCCATTTCCACTGAGAACATTAACCTTACTCACAATTAGAAAGAAAATATGTCAGAATTTAGCTTAAAATGAGAATTGTTATTTGTTATTTAATGAATATATTAAACATTCTTAATGTAATTGATTTTTATATTTAACATGTCCATTTAAAAACAGGCAATTTATCTTGTGGCTTAAATATTTGCTGCTTTTTGCACTTCTCCACATTTTAGGAAAGAGTTGCTATTCCCTCAGTGTCCTTCTGCAAAAAATGCATCATTCCAAAGCCAGCCAGGGCGCACCACTGCAGCATCTGCAACACGTAAGCGGGCAAATCCAACTCCTTAAAGTTTTTGCCTTCTTTAAAGGTCACGAATGAACCTGTCTCTTATATTATAGGTGTGTTTTAAAGATGGACCACCACTGTCGTATCCTTTCAACAAAAGTCTCAAAAGTAAACGTGAGGTTCTTAAATTTTCCATTTTTAGTTCTGAATCGAACTCAACATGTTCCCAGCCTGGTTGAACAACTGTGTGGGACATTTCAACCATCGCTACTTCTTCTCCTTCTGCCTCTACATGACCCTGGGCTGCGTCTACTGCAGCGTCAGCAGCAAGGACTTGTTTCTGGACGCCTACGGCGCCATCGAGGTGATGAAGTAGGAGATCTGAAATAGATCTTTTCCGTCTACATCACGCTTTTCTATTTCAGGGTTTTGAAGTAACAGCTGCTTATCAAGAGTCTGTTCTACACCAATTAACTATAAATTCCAGGAACCTGATCCAGCATCTTCAACATAACGAGCAGTGCAAGCTGGCAGGTCTTTGCCAGGTCTGAATGATCCAGCGTCAAACTCTGGAAAAACGCCTCCAGGGCTGAACGTGTCGCACCCTGATTGGCCAAAGACCCGTGTCACCTGATTTTAGCTGCCTTAAATCTGAAGCTCTGTGTTGTTTATTTTCGTGTTCATGTCTTCAGACTGGTAAGCTTTGAGGAAGCCAACCGCTCAGTCTGTCATCTGCGTAGGCTAACGCTAACGTCTCAGGAATACTAATGCAGGTCTTGACCGTCATCTCACATGGAGCCATCTGTTGCATGTGTGTTTTTAGTGGGTTGTAGCACAGCTATGGCTTTACTTACATACTCCTGGGACTGGTTAGAAAAGTAACCATTAAGATCCTCATGCCAGAATTCCACTTGTGTTGGGTCAAAACACGGCTCTTCTCACCAAGGGAGGTAGAAGCTAAAATATCCGCATCCACCCGTCTCTAACAGAGTTACGGTCAGACCCCTACCCCCAATGACACCTTCAGTGCCACCACCGCTCACAAGTGTGTCATCTTCCTGTGGGTGCTGACCAGGTAAGGCCGCCTCCGCCTGATTGAACATCGGAGACAAATGTGGCCAAAGTCAGAAGTAAAGATGAGCCGCCTGTTTCCCCTGCAGCTCGGTGGCGGTGGCGCTTGGAGGACTCACCCTGTGGCACGTCATCCTCATCAGCAGGGGGGAGACCAGCGTGGAGCGACACATCAACCACAAAGAGAGCAAAAGACTGTGGGAGAAGGGCAAGGTAGACGCAGCAGTGTCGGAACAGCCGTAACTGTGGAAGTATTTTATTTTGAAGGCGCTCCCTCTGGTCTCAGGTTTTCAGAAATCCTTATCATCACGGTAGAATGAAGAACTGGAAGTTGCTCTTTGGTGTGGAAAAAAGAAGGTGAGTTCAGGTCCCGTTTTCTTTCAGTTAGCGCATCAGTACCACAGAGGTCACATCACAACTGTTTCCTGTCTTCTTAGTTAGTCCTAATGATACACAACTCTCTTTCTGGCTAATGCAAAACATGAACAGCAAAACAAATCTGATATTGCCGGAAATTTCAGATTCTGGATCTTGGACTCAAATCAGTTGGTGTAAGTGTGATAATCTGACCTTCTGCTCCCCAGTCACTGGTTCACTCGAGTCCTGTTGCCCTCCGGACACCTCCCAAGTGAAGATGGCATCGTGTGGGACTGCCTGTTCAACAGAAGATACCCTGTGGCCATCTGATCTTCACACGTGTCCGCTTTTAGACTGTGAAGCGCAGACATCATCACCAGCGAGGGTGGCACCAAAGATCGTTGCTGCTGGCCAGTGTCGATACTCAGACTGCACACGAATCTGTTTTTGTGCTTTTTATTTATTTATTTTTGATTGAATTTTTGCACCAAACGTGCACCTTGTTGTGAGGAACAACCTCCAGGAAGACTTTAAGCCTCTCTTGTGGCCTCTTCATGCAGCGGTTTTATTGTCACGTTTAGGTAAATTTGGAATTAAATTCAGCATGCCAGGGTGTGACCATTCTGCTGCACCAACTTTTGTTACATTTTAATCAAGTATGGATTTATATTTCAATCCCAGGGGACTGAGAACTTTGTCAGTTTGGGTAAAAAGCCCTGAACTCTTCATCCTCCACATTTTCTTTGACAAGGACGTAGTCCAGTGCCTTCATTGGTTGTTCAGCCTTCAAATCAGAGAATCGTGTACTGTAAATTTAATTCCCACGCCATCACGAGGATGCGCTTAAGTGCGCAGTTATTGCCAATCCAAACTGACCAACTGCAATATCATTTGTAGTCGATGGGAGCTGTGCTCCTGAATGTTTTTAAAAATGAAATACATGTTTGATAATGTAAAGTATTTTAATTATGCTGTGATATTTCAGATAAAAATGACACTGAGTACCTTTTGAATAATTACAAAATTTGAATGATTTTAATGTTAAGTTATTCATTAAATACTGTCCTTGGTATATGTTGATATCAGCCAATCTAAATGACTGAAATAACAGCATCAATATGTGTTTAAACATTGAAAATACAAAGATGGAGACATTGTGATCCTCAGTGTACATTTGACACATTCCATGTCATTATGTAAAATGAGCTTTCAATTTTGATCGGTGTCATTACATATGTGATTTATATGGAGATTAATCTGACCTTAAAGACCAGAAGCCTTTAAGCACGTTCATTCTCTCCCAGGTCAACATCTGGAACAGCAAAGTGCTCCAGTGCTGCTCAGTTACACGACCGTCCCAGTGAGGAGACAAAGGATGGAGACGCGCTCATCCTTTACATTCAGTGTTCATCAGCAGATGCGGAAGTGAGAACCTTGATCATCTTGGTCAATTCAAATGTGACATTGATAAATAGGAACATCTTAAACTTATATTCGTTAATTGAGAGAAAGATGGTTTTATATAATAATACTGAATAGTTCTGTTATTTCAAACTGACTAGGACGTATGACTTCCATCCTTTCCCTCTGTATTTAATGTAAAGTTGCATTTACTCTCATATGTAGAGAGAAAAGAGAAACTGGTTGTTTTCATTCATTTAACTTCCATAAAACTCCACGGTTGGTCCATACACACTTGTGCGTTCATGAAAATACAGACATCTCAGTGCAGGGGGGGGCTGAGCAGCTCTGATCCCTGGTACCGGTCCGTTTCATCATCCTAGATCTAGATTTAAAGACCACTGGAGGTTTCTGTTGACCAAAATCATCTCCCTCCTGGACTTCCTAACAGGAACCTAGAGGCAAACAAGACGGGCTGGATTGAACAGAGCACAGCGACTGGAAACCGTTGTGACTTTTCAACAACGCACCACTCTGCTCTGGCCTGCACGGCCTCCTGTCTAACCAGCCTCTTCCTGTCGTCCAGCGGCTGGGCCAGAGCTCGCAGCACTCGGGCCCGAAACGGCAGCACCTGAAAATATCACACAGTGGGTGGCAAAACTCTGGACTGCAGTGTTTTCAATAGCAGTATGCTCAACCACAAATAGCTTTATTTAAAAAAAAAAACCAAAAACGCAGTTACTGTTTGGAAGTGGAGGACTGAAAGCTTTTACCTCGTGTACAGGGAAGTGGGAAATGACATTGATGCAGCGCAGTGAAGCAATCCTTACGTTCTGGGGGAAAACACAGAGCTCCAGATGGTGACAAACATCTAAATACATGAAGGTGGAGACACGTCACGGTGCACCATGGTTCAGGATAGTGATGGTAATATAATAGCCGACAGCTGGATCTCCTCATTTCTTCTAATTAACTGCAGTTTTCCCTGGGCTGAAGGAAGGGTGTCACATTCATTACACGTTGCCTCAACAATGTACCTCCTTCAGTGGCATCTCAGGTGAGAGACGCAAGGAACGGCAACAGGGAACAGAAATGAGAAGTGTGAAAACTCAGGTTAACTGTGCTACAAACAGAAGATACTGTATATCTATGCTAGAAAAGAAGCAATGCGTTGTTGCTGCCCTCTGGTGGTCAGGAGTGAAACCATTAACCTAAATGGTTACCATATCCATGACAATCGCAGGGTAAATTGTGCCACCAAAAACTGTATACCACAAAATTCCGATCTAGTTTTGAAATAAATGTGTATTTCTAAGTGCTAATACAAAAGTACCCTCTTTCAACAAACTGTTGAAGATGTTCATGGACTACACACAATGGGATACTAACCATGGATGGGCTGGAGGCGAGTGCCAGCAGCCTGGAGAACAAAGCCTCCAGCTGCTGTATGACAGCTGGTGGAGGGTCCACAAACACAGGCTGCAGGCAGGACAGCGTGGAGAGCTGGACGCCCTGATCAGGACACGACAATGCCTCCAACAGCAGAGACAAGAGCTGGAAGGTCGCACAAACTTTAGTAACGCTGATGTCTGGCTGCGTGCCAGTGAGCTCTGGTTACGGACTGTTTCTCTGTTTACAGAAATTAACATGGAGAGGTTGCTGTGGACTCACCGCTGGAAGCTCCGTGACCTGAACTTGTTTAGGTAGTTTATTCACAATGTTTGACAGAGCCTTCAGGTAGTTGGGCTTCTTCTCTGGAAATATGAAAGACCAAAACCTGAAGCTTGTATATGGAAGAATGAACAAAAATGGCTCTATGGAAATATGTAGGAGATATAAACAGTGCATGACAGTGAAAATGCCACTAACAAAATCAGTGTTTACATCATTGACTACCTTGAGGTGCTTCATTGAATCCCTGCACCAGCTTGGCAGAATTCTCACTGAAAAACCGTTGGCGGTACATGATGCGCACGTCGGCATGGCAACTGCGGTTCAGGATGTCGCCAGAATCAGCCATCAGCAGAGAGAGTCCATCCGCTGCCAGCAGGCCCAGGTGGTCGTCATTGAGCAGAGAGAAGAGCTGAAGAAGATGAGAGGGGGACAGGCGCTCACAAACAGTTGGCTTTAATGGGTGCATACATATATGATGATAGGAGAAAGTGATGGTGCGCTCACCTTGTCAGTCAGTGCTGAGAACAGAGGGTGGTATCGAAGAAGCAGGGCCTTGGCAACCTGCAGACATCAACAACTTTGTTGCTTTTGGTGCTTCTTCTAACACACACAAGTTCTTTTACTGGTCTTCCGTGTGGCAACATAGTGAAACTAAAACTACAAACTAAAGCATGTCCATATCACAACAGCCATCATAACAACCGTAACACATACATTTTTTGGTGAACTGGTTCCCATATCTTATTAGCCAAGATTTCAGCAGTAGTATCTACTAAGCTGCAATACCACTATTCAAACTATTCACAGCTCTGCAATATCAGTGTATAGGAAAAGACAAACGAGTTTGTTTGAACCAGAAGCAGACACTGACAGCCTTACCCAGATAATGAGGGTGAAAGCCTGGGTGTGCAGAGGTGAAGATGCAGAGTCTAACTCACTGTACACTCTCGTCATTGTGCCTCGAATTAGTCTGTCCAGAGAATCACCTGTAGAACCCAAACCGTTACACTTATCTGATGCTGGGGGGGAAAAAACAAACAAACAAACAAAAAAAACAGGGCGGGGACGAGGGGGAGAACACAAACTAACCCGGTGGTCTCTTGTTGACCAAGCCAGCAAAGCACTTTGCAGCTGAGGTGTAGGACAGTTGGTGGCTACAGGTGCAGCTCATCTCTTCCAACTGTGACAGCAGCCGGTCAATCTGGGGCACCTCCACCTGGGCAACAGCGCACAAACCTCAGCTCACACCTTCAGCGCGCAACTGATCCTTTCTAGGATGTTTTTACTCACACTGCGAGGTAACGCGCACACACATGCCATGAGCAGACAGACCAACTGTGACTGTCTCCAAGAGTCACCTGGCTCCTTCTGAAGAGACAATGCACACAAAAGTCACATTTTTCAGGGACTAGAAAAAAAGTTGAATCACTGTAAAAACAATCAAACCTAATAGATGGACAATAATATTGCAACAGTATACCAACCTTGAGCAGCTGGAGATGTGAAGGAAAGGAATTGTCAGGTAAAAAGGAAACATCACCATCTAAGAAGAGTGACACAACTCTTGAGGCCGTCTGTCCTGCTAACCTAAAGACGCACGAAACGGGTGAAAACAACTCCAAAGTGTAAAATCCATCGCTAAATATCAGCAAGTATCAAATACATGTTGAGAGTTTTGACTGGTTCAAATCTACGCATCGAATTACCAAAGTGTTACGGTTCTTAAAAATAAATATATATAAATAAGATGTAATGAAATAAGAAAAGCACAATATGATGGGAGTGTACTCACAAGGGCTGCAGCCTAGAGCAGGCAGTGCTGATGACAGAAACTATAGCGCAGAGGATGGCTTCTTCCAGGAGAGGACTGTGAAGATCAGAGGCTCCCTCTCCTGCAAATGTGAGAGTTTCAGGAAAGGAGAGTTGTTTTTTTTTTGTTGTTGTTTTGCTGTAAGGTCAAAAAGTATTCATTTTTATAGAGGAGCTGCTCACCCTGCAGAGCAGCCTGGAGAGCCAAACACAGCAGGCGTGGAATGATGACATCATGGAAGCATCGCCCCGTCTCTTCAGTGTCCTGAGCTCGTTCTGCTATTTTCTGGAGGCAGTGACAGGCCAGCACCACCTCATCTACCGAGAATCTGGCGCTACCTGAAGAAAATTACAGGTCAGTGCATTTTTCAAATTTTAAAAAGTTAACAAACACTGAAGTCCATCACAAACAAGTCAAAATGGGGCCAAATGAACAGCTCATGGAATCAAACCAGGCTTAGTATTAAATTATTGTAGAATAAAATATTATATATTATAATATATAGGTCAGACTAGCTGCTAGCTCTTTCTCCAGACACATTACCTGTGTGTGCTGAGCTGAGGACCTCCAAGAGGACAGGCGTGCTCTCCAGCACAACACTAGATTGAGTGGATGAAACAGCTAGAGCAGACATGCATCGCTGCCGCAGTGCATGATGGGAATTCTGCTCAGAAACTAAAGTGTTGTTGTCCTGATCCATCACCTCTGCATTGAGGAAAAGAGATGTGAGGTTTACAAAGAATACTCCATGCTGGTCTACACAAATGTATACTTCTAAATATAAAACTGGGAACATTTGATAAAAATTTTGTGTAATGTGTTTCTTTCTTCCGAAATATTATATTGCATAATTTTTTTTTTACCAGAAAATATCTCCATCTTCAGTCTTGGAATAAGTTTAGTGATAAAAGTTGCTGGATGTAGCTCTGCTAGTGCGCCAACACACTCCACCACAGCAAGACTGTTGGAAGAATGACACAAAGAGGTAAGATTTGCTTTTTTAAACAAGTTGTCTCTAACCTGTTATATTAGTCATGCATTCTCCTGTCTTAAAACACACTGCTGCAACATCATAAATCCACACTTGAACAGACGATCAACATGAACAGACCTGACTCTGTCGTCCTCCTCCGTCAGCAGCAGTCTAGTCAGGTGATCCACAGCCAGCTCGATATCAGAGTCCAGCAGCAAACCTGAGAGACAGGACATGTCCATCATGTTCGAAGTAAAGCTGAATTTCTGACCGCCCTGCGTGGTCCTCTCACCAGTTTGCTGTGCCAGTAATGTGAGAACAGAGGTGGCAGTGATCTGCAGGCTGGCATTACTCTCCACCAGCGCTGAAAACACCATGCTGCACAGAGACGGACGGAAGGCTAAAAACAAACTCTCTTCTAATAATTCAAAGAAAACACAGAAAAAGACACGTGAAACAATCAGAGGAGTTCCTGTACATGTGTGCACAAAAGCTGAATACATTTTAAAGCTTGCGGTATAAAGTACTTCAACATGCTGGAAACTGTAATCACAACATTCCATATACAGGTACTCACTCACAAACCTGCAGATTTAACTGAAGGAACAAGACACAGATCCAACTCTTACATACAATAAGATGACACAAACTGCTACTTGCCATTCTCTGAGGACTGGCAGGGTTTTACAGAGTGGATGAATTTCTGCACCACCTCTAACAATGTTCTTCTCTGGGAACACTGCGCAGACAGAAAAGTCATTACATGCGATCATTCCGACAAAAGATGCTATAATAAAAGAAATAAATAAATAAAACCCACATTGTTGTTTGAATCTTAATTGACAGGAGTACAGCGGTTACCTCTGTTCTGTTGTGGTACTGCTCGGAGAGCAGCGGCATGACAGCGGCTGTAATGATGTGGCCCGCCCTGTTGGAGGCGCTGCATGCTGCCTGTAGCAGTTTGGCGCTTGGCCACACAAGTTTCAGGTCTGGCTCGCTAAGGTGATGCTTGCAGTCTGGAACAACAGTGCACTTTCTAAGCTTCACGGACGCATGGATGCGACAAACTTATTTGCCTTTCGTTCAAATTCATCCAGGAAGTTATAACATGAATTAGTCATAACCTGAATTAGCACCTACAGTCTAATCTAATGTGAAGCATTGAGGTCATGGTGGTGAAATTTCCTGTCCACCTACTGCATCAAAAGGACATGTTTTTACATTGATACACCAGCTCCCTGCTTCTTCTCCTCTGTTAATCTTTTATGTACGATCACGTTCATTCATTTATGCAAATTAAATGACCTTTGAGAACAAGATTCAGGAAGGAACGGAGCGAGTCCTCAGAGTCAGACTTGAGGACAGAACGTGACAGGCAGGAAGTGAGTGCGGTGACAGCAGCAAGAGAAGTAGACTCAATTCTCTCACTCGCTGTCTGAAACACCTGCAGTGAAGAAGATTTGTCATTATTTTGCTCTTCAGAAATGTTATAAATAGCAGACTTTTTATATAAATCTCACAACAAACCTCTCTGCGCAGTGATGCCCACAAGCCTTCGAGAAACTCTGCCAGGTCTTTATGTTCATATTGTGAAACACAAGCAGTCTGAAAAAGAACCGGTGTGCTCAGATAAGACATGAAGCAGCCAGAGGTAACTGTGTGTGTGTGTGTGTGTGTGAGATCTAGCAACAGATATTCAAAGCCATTTCCTCCACCTACATATGGCTTAAGACATTTTTATATATTTTTTACATTTTATATGACACAGCTTAGAGGAGATCTCTCACCAGAGTCTGCAGCGAGTCTAACTTTGCACTCTGAACATCTGAGTCGAGCTTCTCGATGATGAGGGGTAACAAAAACTGCAGAAAACCAAATGCCTCAGTCAAGGGCCACAAAAAATTCACCACTGTACCAAAGAGAGAGAAAGAGAAGCACAACCAAGTGGAGACGATGGCCCTACCTCAGCAAACTTTGGCGTCCCAACAAGAACATCCCTCAGCGTCACAACCAGTTCCTCTTTGGTAATGCCATGGGGGTCGTTAGGAGGCTGAAGGAGGTGATGGGGAAGCAAGAATCAAAAATCAGCAGAGGGAGTGTATCTGCACAGATACTGCACATATTTCAAATAGATTGGAATTCCATCAAAAGCCAAATTTGTCAAGTTACAGCAAATCAAAAGATGCAATAGGACTAAAATCTGTTTGGATAAATGTGAAAATATGGGTTCGTTGAACGTCTTTTCAACATTTGATGGCTCTGCTTGCATCACACAAAATTACACATCATATCTGAACACTGTGACTGGTTTTCTCCAGTGAATAAACAACTGGCCTTTCAGTGGCATACAGACAGAAATGTCATCAGCAGATGAAGAGCTTGACACGACATTATCGCTGCTGTCTTGTCTGCTTTCATCAGTACTGGAGCTGAGCAAACAGCGACTTACGGGGGTGAAGTCAATGGGAAAATAGCAGGACGTCACTTCGAACATCTCCTCTGTGAAACTACCTAAGAAAGCAGATGGGAATAATGAACCACCACCTGTGTAAAACCGCACTGAAACTGTGGCCCACGTATGTTCTCTCACCGAGTTCATAACCCCGCTGGATGATGTTTTTAGCGACCTGGAAGGCCAGGAGGAGGTTACGAGGATCCCTCTCTCCATCCATCGACTGTACAAACCCAAACACAAAGTCTGCGCCCAAACCTTTCAGTTCTGTCGACAGAGGAGCAATGTCTCAACTACAAGTCAATTTCTAATCACCAAGCTGCACTCTGGTGTTTTCACAAAAGTGACACAAACTTCCAGAAGAGCAATAGTCTTTATAAAATAATCTGGATTGGATGGAGTTTATTACCGGCTTCTCTGGTCTCCATCAGGTTGAGAAGCATGTTGTAGACACAAGCTCTCTCTGCCAGCATCAAAGACTGGAGCAAAACAAGCAGAACAGAAAGCTTAAAGACCCCACTCTGATTAAGGAACATTTAAGTGTTTCATATTTGACACAGATTTAATGAATAAGTAACATTGTAATTCAAGAGGCAAGATTCAATATTCAGAGTAACAAAGAATAAATAATAAATAAAGATTCAGTCTGAAATGTTTGGTTGCATCTAGTGGTGACAGGGAGAATGTATTACGCTGCAAAAGCGACAAACAATACCAATGAATACTTACGTTCATATTCAAGCCTGTCTGCTATGAGCTGCTGTACAACCATATTTACAGCAATCAATAATTGCAGCAAGCATCCAAAAGCAAAAGCAACATCTTAACTGTGTGAAGTTTCACCTGAACATGAACGTCCTGAAACACAGCCCTCAGCATGGCCACAGCTGAGCCAGGAGGCAAGATTGTGCACTTTGTCTAGAAGAAAATGAGAGAAACAGGAAGTGACGACTGGCCATCACCACAACAAAGGAAACTCGAAACCATCAACTGAACTATCATACAAAAAAATGTCCGCATTTTTCTGTGAAGGATGGAAATCCGACATATAAAGACTTACCAGCGCTCTGAGTCCCTGTAAAACGGGAGGAGTGATGACATAATGGTCTTTGAGACGGTTCTCATAGAAGGTAATGAGCACTTTCACTGCGTAGAAAAAGAGAAAAAGCTACTGAAATAAAATTCTTTACATAAATAACAACTTTTCGTATAGGTAAAATGGATTCTCACGTTCTGCCTCAGTGAAAACACCATAGCACTGTACTAAGACCTCCGAGAGGAGCTGAACTCCTCTGGCTCGAGTGTGAGGCTGAGAGCTGGTCAGACTCTGGCTGCAACACAAGAGGAAAATTAACATTATTATGACTGAATTACAAAAAAGGTGAGACCCCCAATGCTCCTACAAATAAACAGAGAGAGACATGATTTTTTTAAAATACAATCAATGAAAAACGTTTAAATGAGAGATGCAAATGCAGAGAGTGTCTGTATTTTAAAACTAAACAATCAGTATGTAATGGAAGTATAAATATTTAGCTTTATATCTATTCAACTAATAAAAAGAGTAAGACAAGTCAAGAGGAATTTGGGCTCCAGGTTCCACATGTGTAAAAACTGTTTACAGCTGCTGTAGGAGAAATAGTTGCCTCTTACCTGAGTGCTTCTACCAGCTGCAGTATAGTAAACTGCCCGTCTTTGACACCTAAGAAGAGAAGCAAGTTGGGTAAGAACTGGTTCAAGACAAAACCAGACCAAATGGAAATTAGACACAGAATGCAGAATAGAGGCAGTTAAACTATGTGCAGTTTTTTTCCTCTGGTCAAAGGTCCAGAGGTCACTGACAGGATGCTTTCACCAGGAGCCAAACACGGTGGCTAGCAAATGACATGCGGTGGAAGCTCAAAACTCCCCCTTTTAAACGATTGACAACCAAGAAAAACAGCTGGGAATATATTTAGTCTACGCTGCAATTGTTAAAAAAAAAAAAAAAAAAAAAAAAAAGATTCGNNNNGAGGCGCTACGCTAGCTAGTAACCGTCACGCCGTGTTACGCATCTTTGAAGCGGCACCTCAGCCGCGCTCAAAACACTTTTCACGACGAAATACTCCGAAATCGTATGGAGATAAATGTGTTCAAGCATTATTTACCCGTTGCCGTGTCTTTAGCCTTGCTGTCTTGTAACCCGGAGACATATTCTTCCACCAGAGACTGCAACAACGGAGTGTCTACAGCCATCGTGCCTTTTTACTCAGACTACGCATGCGCGGACGAAAAGTTAGGCGTGAAGCGGACCGCAAATATACAGAAACTTTTTATCAGGACTCGTAATAAACATTGATACATTTTTTTTGCTGTTCGAGTAATGTTTATGCGATTCAATACTATGTATAATAGCTACATAGCAGCAGCATATAAAAGTCATTTCTTGCGCACTTCATTTATTGTAAAATGTACCAAAAGGAAAATCACCTATTAATATAACTGTTATTAATATTATACTGTCCACATGACAATAACAAGACCGTTATTTTAGCTCCATGCGCACAAGTTTCCGATTTTCTTGTTTACTTTTAATAATAACGCTTTTCGTTCTGACGTAAGGAAAAACACGGCAGCGTGCTAACGCGCATGCGTGAAAAAGTTCATCGGCGCTAGTAGCTGCGCTGCTAGTCAGTCACCTTTTCCTTGTTAAGAGGTAACGTTTGGGGGCTTTTAAAGTATACAGCGGTAGCGAGGTTGGACTTTTTACGCGATTCGTCGTGTGTTGTGAGATTTGGCGTTAGACACCCACTCAGCTCTGAAGTTGGGGGTCCAGAAAAAAAAAAAAATCATGAGATCACGAGTGCAGGGAAGTTTTCTGATTTCTGATGTTGTGGTAGCTAGCTGGTTGGCCACATTAGCTTGTTAGCGAGAAAGGTGTGTGCTGTTTAGTCCACAGGACGTCAATATTAATGCTGGAAGCAGCCCGATCGGACAATCGCCCTGCCCGCTGAATGAAAGTCACACCGCACCGTTAACGAAACTTGAACAGATCGTTCCTCGCCTTGATACTTTGATCACCAAACTCTTGCAACGTTAGTGTGGGCCACAGGGTTTTATTTTAGTGCGTTTGTTTTAAATCAACATCGCAGGTACGTTAAGCACAATTCGTTTTAGGTTAAAAACATCTGCGGATTCCCTTCTCTGTCGCTGTGGATGAGCTCCTGGGGATACCAGGCTTGCAGCGCTGAAGCTACGTTCCGTCTTTATCGGACCTAGATTGCTGTCTGCGCCCGTGATGCCCTCCCTTTCCAGCTAGTCCGAAGCTTGGAGACCACCAACAGCCCTCCAGCTATGGGAGGATGTATGGGGAGATACTTGGACGGCTGGGAGGACGGCCACAGCCGAGGATCGTCCAGGAACGGAGGCCGAGGAGGTGAGAATATGACTGAGACGTCTTACACTGCGGAGGACATGGGCAAATCATGCATTGATTTTCATTTTTCAGCGTGCTAGTTCAGGCATTAGTTAAATCACACACAGCATTTAAGAGAAGTGCTGAATACACAGTGAACGCACTAAAAATGGTCCATATGGACTCTAAAGTATCTCCAGTAACTGATTTTCTAGGTTTCTGTGCACTTATGCTGTTACGAAGCCGATCACAACCAAATTACTGGAAAAAAAATTGTTGAGATGTCTCCTACCCTTCTAATATACAAAGTATTGTTTCTGACCTCTTGTAGGGTTTGTAGTTTATGCTCAGGGAATAATTAAAAAAAAAAAAATCAGAAGATTGTTGATTTGTAGTTTTTGGGCTACACTGGTGAAGAGGGAAACAAGCTTTTTTTTCCTTTTTTTTAATTTTTTGCCTGAGCTGAGCTCCTGTGTGGGACAATGTGTGCATGAGTCCCCTGCAAGGCAAGCAGGAGTCATCTGCTTTTTCTTGGTGTGACTGGAAGTTCCCCTTTTTGTTATTTACTCTGTAGTGAAACTTACTTTTCTTTGGTTAAGCCAAGCAGCTGAGCACCTCTTCTATCCCTCCACTTTCTACCCATATTAGTCAAGGGACCAATCAATCATTACGTGACTCCATTCAGCAACAATAAGCTTCAGCAATGTCTTATCAATCGTTTTACTGCGGTTTTATTCACGGATGTTCTGTTTGTTTTCAGTTATCATATTTAAAGAGGCTGCCAACGCATTCCAGTCCTTCTGGAAGGTGACATTCTGTTGTAAACAATGGCAGTCAGCCATGTTTTTTTTCCTTTCCACTTATGTTTGATAGCCCCGAGATTGAGCTTCAACCCTGAACAAGTGTGCATGTTGTACCAAATTGAGCAAGCGATAGGCGCCGTCCAGGCAGAGACTCTAGATTTCTGTACTTTCCAACCATAAATAATGAAGCCAGTTTACTCTGACCTTTTTGTGGATCAAGAATCACCACTTTTTAATTGGAGTGTTGGAGGATTTTCAGACATGCAGGCCTATGAAGTCTGTGAAATCAGTCACGCTGAATGTCAACAACTCTTTTTAAAACTCTTGTGCCTGTGTGTGGTGGTGGTGGGCGGCTCTGCTAAGTCACTTGACAATGGTCTGTAGTGGACACTGTTGGGGTGCACCCACACTAGGGCCATTTCTTCCGTGAAACACGGATTTCCCTCCTCTGCTGTCCCCCGAAGCCTCGCACTCAAACTATCAAACCGGGCAAACTGGATTCCTCCAGGCTTGGGCTCTGCACGGTTTGCTAGTATGAGTGCACCCTGAGAGTTCTTGTCACCTTCAGGATTTGTGGAGCCCTGAAGAATTCCCTCTGCCGCAAGAACATCTCTAGCGTACATACAAAAAAGACATTTTTAAGACCGACTCCAGCTGACTGTTTTGACCTCTGGCAACATGGATACTTCCCAAACTGTCATCTGTTATCAATTCTTGAACTCGTGTCTTTCTCTGTCACCCGCCAGGATTCGCAAATAGAAAGAGTAGTCAAGGTTAATGCTGCCATAGCCCGCGGCTCTTGGCCTTTGTCAGCCTCTCATGGTGATTTCCCACCCTGACTGGGTATCAAGAGACACGCCCTGCCAGACAGGCTTCAGTCAAAAAAGAGACGAGTCACTTCATGTCCTGCATCAGTTGCTGCTCTCGTTATTGGAGCTCTGCTGACACACCCTTGCACAGACAGTCAGACACGTCTGAAAACGAGATAAAGTACAACACAGAGCTTGTTGCGGCTCTTGATTTTGCATGCTATCCAATAACTGCTCCCAGTTCTGATTAAGCAGCAAAGAATTTGTTCTAACTTTGCGTGAAATGCTGTAACTCTTGCTCGTAATGAATTAGCCTCACCCTCTGTCTTGAGTTTTGAATCTGCCTTATTGTTTGTTTTTGTTTTTTTTGCACTTGCCTACTTTGTGGACCTGTGTGAGAAAGAATGATCATTTCAGGCTCCGCATCCTTAATAAGTCCTCAATAGACAATTACACCTAATCCCAGATGGCAGCAATATTGTATAAACAGCTACAAATGCCGATTGTTCATCACATCAGAAACATTTTTGCAGAACAGAACCATGAATTTATTCCCAGATCAGTACATCAATACATCAGTAGAAAAAGTCTGTGCATGTATAATCTGTCGAATACGAATGATATCTCACAGCACTCAGAGGTTCAAAAGCAACCTAATGTTAAATCAGGCCTTTAATCAAGCAAACCTGCATCTGAGGGCAGGAGATCCATTCCTGCAAAGTGTCTGAATCAATCACGTGTTTCCAGTTTTATCTCCTAGCACAATGCTATTTTATTGTTAACTTTAACATTAAGATGGTTTTAAAAAACAATCGGAGCTCAGTTGCTGAATAATTGTTCTCCATACGGTCGTGTATTTGTTATTTACTTTCCGAAGGTGACTAGTAAACATTAACCTTATCAGAACTGGCAGAGAGCTGAATTCATAACTTAATAACCAGGATGAGATCAGTGCGTGTCCACTGCAAACACACTTATACGCAGATTGTGTGTGTATTGTTTCTCCACATTCTTCAATGTGGAGCTGCTGCAGTGGACATTTTTACCTTTTTTTAAAACACATCTTCACATTTCGGGGTTTCGGTTACTGTTAAACACCTTCACGAAGCCAAAGCAACATTTGTTGGAGCTGAACATCTCCCGCTAGCAGCTAAGCTGTTAACAGCCACCTATGTCTGCAGGGTGTTTACTCTGAGCCTGACACAGCACCAAAAGCCCTCTTTATAGCACGTTTTATTGAAACCTGGCCTCATGATAGCCCGATCACGTGCTGCCTGCCTTTTTTTTTTTTTTTTTGCACCAGAAGGATGATAAATAACCTGATTATTTCCTTATTGGTCTGGAATACATGACTTCATTTGACATGAGCTGCAGTTATATCTGGCTCTGCTGCAGTGCAGTCTGGGTATATATAGCAGCAGTGAACACAAAACTACTGGTATCACTTTATTTCTTTATCACATGATATTTTGCAACATTGTGGAGGAGGATAATCTCACATAGACTGGGGTATTGCACCATGCATATGTTTTGGCCTTTTGCACTTAATGCAATGGGCAAATGTTTTGCTTCGGAGGCATTTTAGTGTGCTGATGACTGCAGAGCGAAGAAGCTGATGAGCTCTAACACATCACACGGCCACCCTTCTGCCTCATGACATGGGACATAAACTTTCCTCTATTCAGTGTCCAAAAAAAGCTTCATCTTGAGAGTTAAAACTCTTGAATCGAGGCAGATATTGAATGACTATCTCTAATCTTGGGGATCATACTCCACCGTATGTCGTCCAACCTCCTCCTCTTCAGCTGTCTCTGCTATAAATAATTAGCAACCTCTTGGATGTTTGCTTTCTCCTTTATAGTCCTTCATTTCACACCCTCTTCTCTTCGATGACACCTCTTAGGCATTTGGAACAAAGTGTTAGTTGCTTTGGAAATTGTAGAACTTGTTTTGGAGTACCCAACCAAAAATGTTCTCTACTTGTGTAAATGCGCTCCTGACCTAGACGCAGTTTGTGTCAATATTGAATGGTGGGAAACAGGTAAGGTTACAAGTCAAGCCACATGAGCTTCATGCATATTTCAAACACTGAATGACCTAATTTTGGTTTGGGATAGCGTGGCAGAGCCGGTGGAATACGCATGTTGTTGATCAGTTTGTTGATTCTGGGCCTCCTCTGGTCCACACAAATCAACACTGCTGCTGATTTTTTTTTTTCTTTTTTTTTTTTTTCTCCATGCACACGTATCCTATCAGGCCAAAACACCCGCACATGCCAGTATTTCCATCCATCCATCTTCTGGCCACTTTTTCCTTTGCTTGCTGCAGCCTATCCCGCTGAGTCGTAAACTCGTCACAGGGCCCATAACAGTATTTCAACTCGCAATTTGGAATATCACCGGATGAGCGTATTTATCGCTTCTTTATTTACCCGTGTGTAGCAGGCAATAAAGGAGAAAAAAGGAAAAGATGAGTAATGAATCACCTGTGGCCTCTCAAATGACGTGATCCACCTCTTTCTGTCATGTGTGTGGTAAGAGTGCCCAGTGGAAAACAGTTCTTTAAATGAGACGTCAAGGATGAAGAGGTGATGGGTAATTACCCGTTACCTCAGGTTTCAACGAGCTGCTCTGTCTCACTCGATTTAACTCGACGGAAGCCGAGGCCGTGGTTAAGATGATGAAGTGTCGTCACTGCGGACTTATCCGGAATCAGATTACAGCACTAGCATACAGACATGGACAGTAACAGTATTTCTGTAATGAAAATGTCTTGATGAGAGAGCCTGTGAGTGAGTACGGTTTCAGACGTCTGAAAGAACCCATTGAACTTGGGTTAGAGGAATTTGAGTGTAAGGAACACACACCAGTAGACAAACACAAAAGCACCCTCGCCCGTCTGAACACATCTGCAGCGCAGCTATTAAACGTGACTCCAGATTCCATCAGGCGTGTCGACACAGGTTTTTGGAGGAGTCCCAGCAGTCGTTTCAGAATCAGCTGCAGCTGCAGAGAGTCCAGACATCAGCAGCGGTGCCAGCTGAACTTTTTGCCTCTTTCCCCTCTCCCGCAGGACGGAACGAGCCTCTGAAGAAAGATCGTCCCAAGTGGAAAAGTGATTATCCGATGACGGAGGGCCAGCTGCGGAGCAAGCGGGATGAGTTCTGGGACACGGCGCCGGCCTTCGAGGGCCGCAAGGAGATCTGGGACGCCCTGAAAGCAGCAGCTGTGGCTCTGGAGTGCAACGATCACGAGCTGGCCCAGGCTATCGTGGATGGAGCCAGTATCACTCTGCCGCACGGTGAGGACGCGACAGTGTGGACAAATAACTCAGTGTCTCTCTTAGGCCCCAACAGTGATGGCTTCTCCTCCGTATTCTGACACGCAGGTACTCTCACAGAGTGCTACGACGAGCTCGGGACCCGCTACCAGCTGCCCGTCTACTGCCTGGCACCGCCGGTAAACCTCATCTCAGAGCGCAGCGATGAGGACGCCAGCGACAGCCCCGAACCACCTGTAGCAACCAAGAAGGAATTCCAGCTCAAAGTATTAACATTGATCCGTTTCCATTTTGTTTTACGGGTTTTAAATAGAACTGGGAGAATATTTTCTGCATTCGCAGCATTAGTTTCAAGACTTTGCCAACTAGTTGGATTTATGATGAGAAAGCGATCCATCACAATAATTGTCCCAAATGAAGATGTTAATATTCTCGTTTTCTTCTCTGTGCAGGTGCGACTCTCCACGGGCAAAGATCTGCGTCTCAGCGCCAGCATGACCGACACGATCGGGCAGCTGAAGAAGCAGCTGCAGGCCCAGTACGACATTGGCACGGCACACCAGCGCTGGTTCTTCTCCGGGAAGCTGCTCACGGATAAGACGCGGCTCCAGGACACCAAGATCCAGAAGGACTTTGTCATCCAAGTCATCGTCAACCCGCAGGCCCTTCAAGGCCCCAAGCTGACGCGCACCTCCTCTGCGTCCTTGCCCACGCCCGAATAACCAAGGATGATGGAGGGTGGATGGACACAAAGAGCCAGGGCTGGCTCGGTATTGCTGGATAGCAGCGTTCTGTGGACAGCTGCTTTCCTGGAAAGAAAATAACTACTTTGGGGCAAAACCCGGGAGGGGGAAAGTTGAAAGTGCTGCTTTGTTTCTTCGACTGCTCAGTCGGTCCTATTGATCGCTCTGGAAATCCCCACGTGTCTTTAAATCCTGAAGTTATCAGACTGTGCACATCATACTGTGCAGACTGATTTCTCCTCTCTGCAGTACACACAATTCTGAGCTCCAGACAGAGATTATACACTCTTCTGTTAGTTTCCTTCTTTCTTATCTCGTGGAATTCATGTAAATGAAGCTGTTTTGCACATTCAGATGTTCTGACTAAACCTCTGTGGTAGTGTGCCTTCTATAAGACAAATCAGATACTTCATGTCCGAGATAATGGTAGTTTTATTGCAAGGCTCAGACGTGTATTTTTTAGATTCAGGAACACTCTCAATCCAAGCTATATTCAGGAAGTGCTGCCTTTTTATAACAATTTCATGACTGTTGCAGATGAATATGTGTATGTGTGTGTCCATGTGGCATGTCAGAAGCGTTTCAGACGATGTAGCTGACAGAATATTCCCGGTAAACACATTTTCATGTAGAGTCGCACAAGTAAATGACCACTAGAGGGCACCATGTGGCGGCAGGTGAAGGACAACTATGCCACGTTTGTTCGATGATTTGTCTTTCGGTAGCAGCACAAAGGCCGCTTATCCTCATGGATAAGGAGTGGTGATGTGGAACAGCGCTCGATGAAGGTGTTGACACAGGGAGTGTGTTGTCTCTCCTCTGACATGGTTCGATTTACTCAGCCTATATCAATAAGTGGTGATGTTACTATTGTCTGGGATATTAAACTAGTCATGCTTTTGTGTGGGATATGTTCCAGCTGTGTTATGGATGATGTAGGGCCCCAATTTTTTATTTTTTTGGTAATGGTTATGCGATATGAGGGACTAAAAGATTGTTGGCACTACTGTTTTCATTCTTGTTTATTATTTAAGAAAAAAAATGGCTTCACAAAGCCCCCAAAATTTGAAGTGGTCTGTAAAAAATGTGGCACTCCAAACCACACTTAATCTTTCTGATCACCTCTATGAATGGAGCAGATCCTCCGCCGTCAGTTATCGATTTATTTCCTCCAAAATCCGTCAGAATGGACCTAAAGATGCTTATGTAACATATTTAAGGCCCACTGCATTAATGTTTGGCACCATCTAGTGGTGAGAACACGGACAAGCGCTTTGAAAGGATAAGATAGCGCAGATGGAGGATTCACTGCAATAGTCGGGGAAATCTCACTGCTAAATCTGATAGACAGCGACTACTATGCTGTATTATTTTGATTATAAGACTCAGCATGTGTGTATCTTATTTGAATTTATTACCATTCTTCATTATTCAAAAACTTGCACACTGGACCATTTAAATATTGCAGGTTTGTCAGGAGCCTGTTGGCTGTAGGAAATTACAACAAAGGACTGTTTTTGTGCTTGATGCAGAACATTTTCAGTTGGTATGTTTATCCCCTGCTGAATGCGTAGCTCTAAGAACTCACAACACAAATTTGTACTTGCAGTTTGGTGTAACTGCATCGTGCTAGCAGTAGAAGCATTGACTTGGCTTTGTTGCATTGTTTTTATTGCTGTTCCTGTGGGAGACCTTAGGACCAAATTTACACAGGCATTTTAGCGTCCCATCCAGTGTACCATTCTGTCTGCCTTTTTTTCTTTTGTGTACACACATGAATCCAAATCAACATTTCTGAATTTGCACAGCTTGAGGTTTCCCGTTCAGAGTTTTGGACAGACAGTGCTCTCGCCCGCCACAGTGATGTCAGCACGTGACATCCTGTCTCCGTCAGGTTCGGACACTTTGAGGACAGAGAATTGAAAGCTGTTTGGCGAATGTAGCCTCTTTGTGTCACAATGCAGCTCTGAGACATCTTCCAAATTGCCTTTCTTTTCATTCATCACTCCCGTCGCAGGTCTTCGCTTCTGATAAAAGGAATAACACAGCAGATAAGTGACGCCTAACTGAGCCACAGCACATTACAGGAAGAAAAACTTCACTTTTACAATCAGATTCAACCATTATTGCAGTTCATTTCAGGCTTATTCCTTAACTTTCAGCACTGGTTCTCCTGGGATCTTTATGTGCAAACTTGAAGAAGCATCTTTCTCTGTATGTGCAATACCATAGAAGTAGACCTCATGTCGGTGTTTTGTTGTGTGTCTACAAATTTCTGAGCACCAGCTTGTTAGTGAATTGTCGGGCGCAGGCCTGATGCAGTCTGTTGTCTCAAACGTTCACTTGAAAATGTATTCTAAGCTCTTGTCCTGGGTTCAGATGAGCCCTTTTATTTTTCCACAGTAAAAAAAATTCCTCTGCACACTTTCTTCTTCTTTTTCTTTAGGTTTAGCACTGCTTAAAGGGTTAATGCTGTTTGGCAGAGGATTCAACAACACCAACTTTATTAGTGATGTAGGAGGTTTATTTGGTCAAATAACAAGAATGTTTACACAAAGCAACTGTTAATAATGGCTGCTGTATGTTTACCAGTTCCAGTTCTAGACGTCACAAAACACATAAGGAGCCAAATCAGGGCCAAAATGTTAATTTCAAAAAATAAAATTATTTCAAAAACTAAAGCTTAAAATGAATTTTTAGCTTTTGATGCTGAAATATTTCAGTATCTCGTATCTCAACTATTTTTAGGTTTCATTTCAATATATTCACATTCAAAAGAATTATTTTTCAGTTTTAAAAACAAAGGGATGACATTCTTTTCAAAATCTATGTAGCTATCTATGGATCCATTTAATGTGTAGTTGATCTGTATTTTATAATTTTTTATATTCCGACAGCCAATTTTATTTTTAAACCTGCGAGGAAAGAAGGTCACCACGAGATGGCGCTGTAGTCTCGTGTAAATACAAGTAAAATTTGCGGCCTCGCATGTTTCAACCTTTTTCAGTTAGTTAGGCCCAAATCTCTGTCTTGTTTCGTAAGGCAGAACTTTGCACATACAAAGTTTCTCACTGAAACGTGTTGTGCAGAAGTCTGGCTTCATCACGTGTTTGTCACCAGCAGCCGTGACCAGTTCAGACATTGCTCCTGACCTTTACTGGTGCTGATATAAAGGCCTCGGTAACACAGGTCTCTAACTTGAAAAGATGAAAACGTCCAATCCTCCCGACACAGTGAAAGTGTGTGTTCCTTTGTCTGCATCCATACCCCTGTGTGTGCGTGCGTGTGTGTGCGTGTGAGTGTATACACACCTGATTGTTTGCGGCTTTAGAGCTTATCCCTGAACTCCAGCCCTCAGCAGACTCATCCACTTACCTAACTCTCCCGCCTACGGTAATTCCATGGTGTGAGTGTGAGTCTTTGAACACCTCTTGCCATGACGGTGAACCTGGTCACCCCATGGCCTGATGGACAACGTCACTCACAGGTGTTACGAGAGCATGCTCAAGGATTAGGATTGTGTGTAACTAGTGTCTTTGCTCTGGTGTGTGGATTAAAATACACAAGATAAAATTAACCCTCATACTCGTGTCTTAAGTCCTGACGCAGGAGTCCTGGAGTCTATATCCAGGATCAACACACTGCCCAGACAGCCTCTTTAACTCCCTGGGTGCACCGGTTCCGTGTTTGGGGCCTACGGAACCCTGGCTCTGCTCCCACCAGCCAAACATGTTTGCCGCTATTGGAGAAAAATCTTCAGAACACTTGATCTGCCAATCACAGCATTAGCGTTAGCATCCTGTGTGTTTGGCGGTCAGTCTCCTGCAATCTTGACTGTAAAAAATGCTGCATAAATAAACATTTTGTGCATGTTTATTGTATTTATGCTTGTGCGGACTGAGATGCAGAGACTTGGGTTGGAAATTTAGATTATATATATGGAAAATGACATAAATAAAGAGTCACTGGAAACAAACAGGTAAGTTCTGACAGAGAAGCAACATTTGTGTACACACACATACACGCGCACACCCGGGGTTAATAAAGCATAGTTGCAGCTGCCCTACATAATGCCGATCCAAACTGCACGACATGGCAGGATGGTGGAAAAAGGCTAATTTGTGTCGCCTCTATCTCTGTCTTGTCAGGTTGCACAGCTGTTTATTTCCATCCTGCGGCCGGTGATGCACAGAGACACCTTCTGCTTATCGTTACTGATACGCGGATCCTGTTGCTCACTCAGGCAGTTGTTCTGAGAGCTTCGCTAAACAGTCTCGCCATGCCAGTGAAAGAGATACGCATAAGAACGAAAGATTTGGGTCACTTCACCAGGGCTTTGAGGAAAAATTGTACGTGAAATGTGTGTGTGTGTGGGGGGGATCTTTGCTCCTTGTGAAAACACAAACCAGGATATGGACGCATATGGAGGAGGTTATAAAGGCATTAACTCTGTGTCATCTCACTAGTTTGGCACGGTGACAGCTTGTGAAATACGATCTAAATCTACAGATGAGGAAAAAGCTCAGACATATGACTGACGTCAGGCCCGGCCTCTTCACTTCAACTCATGATGAAGCTCCACAAAAGAGTTCTGCCCCATTAACTTTCGATGAGAAACAAACGATGAGGTGATGTAAGGATTCATGCAAACCAGCTCCGCCATCTACCTTAGATGTTTGGAAAAGGTTCACATGAGCACATTTCCAGGATGGGAACCAGCCCTGCAGGCTGTGGGTGTTCTGGCTGCTCTCCTGTTATGTCTGCATGTAAAAATCCGACACAAACATGGCCTCTGAAAACAGTCTGAACCTTTGTTGCTCGCACCATCTTAGAACAAAGGTCTCCAGAGGCCATTTTGCCGACAGAATCTCAGTCATCCAAATCTTTAGCATGTGAGTTGAGGGCATCTGGACCTTTCCTAAGGTTCCTGAGGATGTTTCGTCTCGCTAGCTAGATCAAAGCAAACCAAAGCGCACCACACTAAACTGCTCGGCCTTTGTGTGTCTTCACAATCTCATGAGGAAAGGTGTGAATGGGCTTCAGGAGTGTCAGGCGGGACATGGAGCGTATTCGCTCTGAAGGTTTACACGTATGTACACTCTGTTGTTGTGTCCTGCTGTTCGTCTTTGATCTTGAGGATCGTGCGTGAGCGTTTTAGAAAACTTTGTTGTTCGCTGGGCAGCAGGGGGTCGCCCTCCCCTGTCGTTACCCTGGCGATGGAGGCTTGTGGTGAGATGAGATTTCCTGAAGCCAGAACAGCGTCTCTGACTGTGATGAGGGGGATTCTGTGCCACACAAGTTGCCCCTGGAGCCAGGGTGCTCGCTGCGTTGGCTTTGGCATGGAGACGGAGGGAGGGGGGGAGAAAGGGGAGGTTGGTCTTGTCCTTTAATTCCGCGTGATTCATTTTTTTTACAGGAACCCACTGAGGAAATTCCTCAGAGAGGCTGTGTGCCACCAGTTCCACATTCATCCCTTGCAAAACTGCAGCCAGGCTCAGAGCAAAGTCTTCCTCTCTTCTCTGAGCCTGAAAACCAGAAGATGTGGGTCAAGACCTGAAGCTGAAGGGAGAACCGAGTTACCGGGTCTGGCTGTAGTTTGCTATTGTGGGTGGATGCAGAACTGGAAGTTAATTTGCAAGTTCCAAATTTCCAAATAGCTGAGCCAGTGCAGAGGACAGGGCTGTTAGCGTGTTTGTGTTAGCCAGTGTGGAGCTAACACACTAATAAACACAATTAAGGAAAAGATTAAACAAACAAACATGTTAACAGTAAAGGCGCAGGAGGTCCTGGAAGATCGCCCCTTAATAAGCCTACAGGGGTGGGTGCTGCCACTGGGTCATCCACTAGGACAGCTACTGGTTAGACAAAGATTTAAAAAAGAAACCAAAACTAACAAATCACTGGCATCAACTGTGGTACGATTATCTTTCACTCATACAGAAACACACACACACACACACACACACACACACACACACACACACACACACACACACACACACACACACACACACACACACACACACACACAGACACATGAAATTCTAAGGAACAGTTATTACCAGGAATGTATTCATACTGGTTTAAAATGAAGGTAATCTGTTTGGTTTGCTTTTCCTCTACACCTCAGAGGTCCAGAAAACCTACTGTAATCATGCTGATGGTGTATGTGGGAGGTGTAGCGCTGCCACTCTGTGACTGTTGTGGTCCTTAAGCTGCCTTTAAGCTGCTTCAGCTTTTCGTGAATTTGTTTCTGCGTGTGCTTTACATTCCCAGTTTTTCCATAGACTTGGCGCTTTCAGGTCCAATTGATTTCATGCTGAATTTCTTCCGGGACGTCGGTAAGAGTCGGGGGGTTTCCAGTCCGTCATGACGTTCATGCCGAAAGATTAGTTAAAAGATGCAAAGGCGCACAATCACTGACGGGTCAATGTTTTAATCAGGCAGGGAAGCAAACATTGTTAAAATTAGCCCAAATGTGAGGAAAAGAGACGCTATTCCTCCCTGTTCTGGAGCACAGAAGATCAAAAACGGTGAGCTTGGGCACATAGATCCAGCTGTTACTGTGATTCAAACCCTGCAGGATGGCTGTCCACATCCACAACCCTGCTGTTTGCACTCACACCAGTTACCGTGGAGACCAGCGGCATCAAAATACAGGCACAATGACAAATACCAGTGCCTTTGTGTGTGTGTGTGTGTGTGTGTGTGTGTGTGTGTGTGTGTGTGTGTGTGTGTGTGTGTGTGCGTGTGTGTGCGTGTGTGTGTGTGTTGGGTCAGTGAGGTTCGGTCTGGGCAGTAATGCGAGACCAACATTAAACATCAGCACATTCCAACGGGCCTCAGTTTTCCTGCAGTCTAAAGAAAGGGAGAGAAGAAGATGTGGTTTTCAGACGGGCAGAGAGAAAAGCTGCTGTAAATCTAAAATCATCGCGATACAGACTCTATCATTGCAGCTGTAGATCTGCATGTTGCTGCTCCCTCTAGGAGGCTCGAATCACATGCTCCACGCTGGCTTTGTGAGGAGAGTCGCCGCGCTCATCTGCATGACAATCGTCTCCCCGTAACTGGTGTCTGAAAATGTGTGGACCAGAGCAGACACACACACACATGGTGGCTTGTTTTGTCAAAGTCAAATCTTAATTTAGTTTAGTCAGCAAAAAGGTGCGTGTTTCATCTGAAACTGGCATCATCCAAACAGCAGGACCACTGAAGATAGCGCCACATTAGCGCCCCTAGTGGTCGAACTGAAGGAGTGCGAGTCTGCAGCTGGAAACGTCATCGGTTCCTGCTTCCCCCAACAACGGTGACACTTCTGAACCATTACATCATATTTTGGGACCTGAACACTTCAGAAAACAAGAAAGTTCACCAAGAACTCGGTGTCTGTAAAGTGCCCAGGTCCTGCGGCGACCCAACGATGCCCCCCAGCACCATGCTTGACAGTTGGTATGAGGCATTTGTGCTGATATGGCCCCTGTTTGGTTTCACTGCTTGTGCATATTTTTTTTTAAAAACATCTCCGCATCGGGCTGTCTAAAATAGACTGTTTCAGACGTCTGTGGTTCGCTCAGATGCAACTTTCCGAACAAACTCTTTTCTTTTCAGAGGTTTATTCTGACAACTGTGAAAATGTGTTCTGTTTTCTTTTTCTTTAGCAATTACTTGAATTTCATTTTAGTTATCCATGTTTTTGAAGAATGGCTGTTTCAAAGCTTCTCTTGTATTGTATTTTTTTAGTTATTAATCACCTCTAAGTTTGAATTTTAAGCCAAATTCAACTTAAAAATCCAGGGGAAAGTCCAACAATGGAAATAACGACTTCAACTCCCCCCAAAATGGAGGTAAAATAAGAAAACAGGAGATTAGAAGCTAGATGAGGAGAAATGCTGGAGGTGGAGATACAATTAGACACAGGGGAAAGACGTGAAGACAATCAGACACAGGTGAGTCAAACAAGAGGAGCAAACGACATCTGACCTCTACACGCAAACCTAACCAACAAAAGAGAAACACAAACCCACTAAACCGAATCAGACCTTTGAACTTAAAGGACTGGTGTATTTAAAATGGAGCACACCACACTTTTTCTGGCTTTGTTCAGCGGCTCTGATTGAAAGGCCGCCTCAGTCTCTCCACTCGTTTCTCCAGCTTTCTGATCATCCCACATCTGTCCTTCGTCTGCATGCCGAGCGGAAAAACACAGAAGCTCTGCAGCCTTCTGAGTTAAGGTCAGGAGGAAGAGGGATGAGGGAAGAACCCATCCTCTAGGGGGCAGTCTGAGCGTGGCTCCATACACAACAGGAACCCTGTTATAATGATTGTATCAGTTTCAGAGGAGCAGTAATTCACACTGCAGCATGATTCTGAGGTCTGAATATGTGCAGTATACTGTAGTACACACTGTGTGTACTGTGAATCGTACAGTTGCTCACTGTTCACACGTGTGAGGGTGGAGCTCCACTGGGGATAGAAGACATCTGAAACACTGACCCCTGTGTTAGACACTCCAAACAGATCACACACAAATCTGGGAGGAAGTTTGGAACTCAACTTTTATTGAGAAAGTTAGGAAAAAAAAACCCATCATATATATGCTTTTTATATTTGCCTTGTTAAAAACACTGAACTTGATTTGAAGATATCTGTAGAAATCTCTAAAATGACCATTTTCAGTTACACCGTAAAAACAGCTGTGTCAGCTCAGTCTCTAAAAGTGGCGATAGCACAGCCGTGCACTGCAGAAGAGAACCACGCACATTAAAAGAAACCAGAGAAATATCAGAAGAACTCTGAAATTCCAGAAGGCACAGGATATACAAGCAGTAACAGCATGTCCAACAACCTTTTCTTTATAAATCATGTGAAGCAAATGATTGACATTGAAGCTTTTAAGTGTAGCAGAGAGAAACACCGACCGTTCAACGCGACTTTAAAGCTACTGTGTTTATTAACTGTGCTCACGGCGTCCTTCTCGGTGGTTGGACACCTTGTCATGATTCAAGTACTCTCTTTTGTATTCTCCTGGGGGAGCAGAATAAATTAGATTCTCTTGGAACTGCCCTGCAGTCGCAATGTGAGAAGTGAAGAAAGTTGTAGATGTAAAAAAAACAAAACAAAAAACGAACCCAAACACATAACTGATATCGAAGTACAGTATCAGGAGGAATGCCAGGAGAGGTGCTAACCTGATTTGTAGTTGATTTCATGCTAATAAAAATAATAATAATACAAAAGCATGATTATGAAAATGAACAGTCTGTGCCCTCCCCATAAAAATCACCCTGCACATAAAGCTGAAATCTAAATATAACGTCGTGAAGGAAAAAACTCCAGAGCCTCAAACATCTAAAATCTAAATGATCATTTAAAATGCACATACAAAATAAAAAAAAAAAAACAGCAAAAAAAATCCACCTGTACGCTTCCCTGCCATATTGTAACTATCTAATATAGTTTTTGCATTGCTTGGTTGGAATCTGCTACATAAGCATGTTGTTGAAAAAGAGTTCCTAAGTCATTTAATTAGTGATTTAACTTTTTTTTTTAGCAAATCATCCAAACCATCACTGATTAAAACCCCCTAACCGTGCTGACGTGCCGCCACTGTTACTCTTAACAACATTGGTCAAACTCAGTAGTTGACAACAGGACAATGTTGCAGTTTTCTCAGGACTTCCTGTCCATTAAATACTTTGCTGCCCAGCAACAACCATCCCTGATCTGACATGTGCCAGCACTAGAAATATTTCCCTGCATCACCCTGGTAATCCTCAGTGCGGAGCAGAATGTTAAGCAAAATGTATACAACGCTAATAATCCAGTTTGCTGTTGTTAAATGTAGCATAGCATCAAGCTAGGTGTTCAGATTTAGCTTAACAATCTTGCACATACAAGATGAAGAGTGCGGGGCTGCAATTTGAAAATCTTTGGCAACGAGGACAGCAGCTTTCAAAATGAAAGAGTGCTTCAACAGAACACCAGGTGACGCTGAAACGGCCATGCTGCGGGGTGGGTGGGTGGCTGGGGCTTGATTTAAAGGCAAAGGCTTGGTGGGGGACGTGATGGTGGAGGACAGGGCAGTCCTGGGGGTGTGCGAGCAGGCGGAGGTCCAGGTGGCAGCTGGCTCGACGGGGGAGATCTGGCGGGAGGGCTGACTTGCGTTGGCGATGAGGAGGGGGAGTGGGCGGCGGGACCGTAGTCCGGTGGTGGCGGCGATGGCGTGTGAATCGGCCGGCGAGTTTGAGCATTGGCTGCGGCCGACTCTTCTTTCACCCTGGTAAAGTTGATGCATCGACCCTAAAAGGAAGGACAGAAAGGTTTTGTTACGGTCTGCTGATGGGTCAGAACCCAAATATCTTTACAGCGATCGGATGGAGTGAATGTGTTCCAGCAGAAACTGAACTTCTCATTAAATATTCTGCAAACTACGGGTCTGATCGGAGTTTGTGGAGGTCATAACAGTCACTCCGCATACTGCCTGTGGTTGTGGGGCGACTTAACCAGCACCAGGGACCAGAGCCACAGACTTACAGAGCGGAAAATGACGAACGAGGGGGACTGGGAGGGACGTCTGCCATTTTAACCCTCTTTCCACTATGCGTGCTAAGGTTGTAAACCTGAAGTTAGCCAGCTAACAACAGTGACATTTATGGGTGTTTAAAAAAGCTACAGCTGATTTCACCCGCTGGTGAAAGTCACTTGGCTTCAATCAATTCGAAATGTATTTTATGTGCTTGAGTGAAATAAAAGAAACAGCTGCAGGATGACAAACAGTGGGTTAATTAAGAAAGCGCAGAGCATTTTGGTTTGTGCTGCAGCCCTTGTTTATTTGCCTAGTTCTTCACTGGAGGGTGACTCTGTGATATCCCTCCCCTTAGATAAAAACATTCATCTCCATGAAATGATTGCGCCAATAGTAGCAAATGGAACCACACACCACTGTGGAATTCACGAAAGCTTGTGATGCCTTTTTCCAGGAAACTCACTTCGAAAACAACATTTTTCTACTGTTTTGCAGTCTGAACAGGCATCTACTGCTGGACAGACTCGCATGAGACCGACGCTCGTCTGTCCAACTGTAGCCATCAGCACTCGTCCTAAACCCAGCCTCCCTCTGAGGACTTGTTTTTCAGAGGGGGAGACAGAGAGAATGTACTGTACGGATGTGGTTCGCTGACTCATCATAGACGGGTCTTAAAGGGATCGACGCGTCTTTCTCTGACAAATTTGAGTTGAAGTAAATTGTAGGTTTGCAGTTATGTACAATCAGAGGCATAACGCTCAAACAAACAGATGTAAAGAGACAGCAGTGTGTCGGCGGGGTTGGTTGAAAGTCAAGTCTGCCCTGGTACTGTGGGAAAAGTTGCAGTTGCTGAGCTTGTTTGCATTTGGTCTCTTGCTGGGGCATAAATTCAGCCAGCATCCTCACTGGTGAGATGTTTTTGTTTAAACTGGCGTCAAGGTTGAGATGACATCATCAAGGTTGAGAAAGACACATTTCCTCCTGCAGCTTAGTAACAACCTGAACCTACAGTAATGAACGCTTAAAAACACACATGAATCCGGCTAGTGTTTTGGCTAGTGACGCTTTTCGTGTCTCATTGGTCTCTGGGGAAAGTTCCAACTTCATTTGTACTAGAATAATGGCAGTGAAAATTGTGGCTGAAGGCAGAAATCTGAAAGAAATCTAAAGATCTGATGTGAGTGAAATGAATGACATGTCTGCTTCCCGGTACTCACATGATCCCCAGGCTGAGGCCTCATCAGGGAGACCTGATCGTAGCCGCGCCGAAACAGAGCCCAGATAGCGTCGAGCTTCCCCTGGGCAGAACAGAGAAGGGTAAACCAGGGGAAACGGCAACCGGAACAAACACTACAGAAGCATCCGCATTAAACTGGATTTATACAGTAGTCGGCTGGATCATGGCCTGTGTTGCTCGGACCGTGCGTTTCATCAGCTTCAGGAATCTGGGGATTATCATCCCAAACAAACACTACAGCTGATCTATCCAACTGCGCCTTTAAGGCATTAAGGTCTCAGATTAGACGTCGTAGGAGCTACGCTAGAGCAGAATTACTTTAAAGCAGTCAGGCGGACATTTTTATGGCTTTTGCCCCGGCCTCAATGGCGGGTACTCCCAAAGAGGAAGGAGACGGACACAGCATGACTAACGAAGCCACGGCCAGCACGCAGATGGACACTGGGAGGAGAGTCAGAGCTGCTAGTCTGGTTCGGAGCCAGCTTGTGAAGAATCGGTGTGTCCAGCGAGCAGAACAGGGGCCAGAGCTGCTCCACACAGCTGCATGGCGCCCTGCCAGCAATAGTTAGAATTTAATGGAAGCACCCACGCCAGCGATTATGGTCTGGTCTGGGTATTTTTGCTTATCAGACTAATTATACGCATATGACCGCGTGAGACCTTTTTCCGTCTTCTTCTTCTGTGGAAATGCTGACCTCTGGGTCGGGTGTGTGCGCTCACCTGAATGGGCGAGTACCACTTCCGGTTCTGTGGCAGCTTCTTGTGCGTCTTCTTTGGCTTTGGCTCGAATGGCTCATACTCCTGCTCTGGCATTTTCACCACGGCGTTCTTCGGTTTCTCCAGCTTGGCGCCTTCCTCGGTCGAACCCTTCCCTCCCCAGCGCACCTGCAGACAACGCAACACGACACAACACAACGTTCCGTGACCCAAACCTAGGTGGAGGGTGTGAGTGTCGTTAGCATCGGAGGCGTCCTTTTATTGCCGTGTGCAAGTCACCTCCATCCTCTTGATTCCTCCAATTCCTCTTCCTCCATAATAAGACGCATCCACAGTGGGCCACTTTTTCTTCGGCAGTCCATCTTCATCGTCGGACTCCTTAAAAACAGAATTGACACACATATTCAGATTACAGGTT
This sequence comes from Arothron firmamentum, assembly GCA_016586285.1. Lineage (NCBI taxonomy): Eukaryota > Metazoa > Chordata > Actinopteri > Tetraodontiformes > Tetraodontidae > Arothron > Arothron firmamentum. The sequence continues at coordinate 122,597 of BJFM01000729.1, read as the reverse complement.
ATTGATTTCGATATTTTATATTCAAAAAATCGTCGTCGGGCACCGCAGTGTTGAAAATCACTGCTAAAGCGACAGACTAGCTATCTTCCGTGTAAACTGCACAAGCACCTTCTGAAGGGTAATGGGAGGAATCCTTTTGATTGGTTTATTGTGCGTCAAATAATACAAGAAATGCGACAACAATGCTGTCTCCCCCTGTTGGCCAACTGGAAGAATGCGGCTTTTACTTTTCAGATCCTAAAGCGTTGCTGTATTCTGTCCACATGATAGTAACTACTGACCGGCTCAGGAGGAGGTGGAGGAGGTGGCTCTTTGATGACCTGTGGGAGAGGGAGAAAAGGAAAAGTTTTTGTGTTTTTGAGCTCGATGCCACATACTGACCTCTAACACACTGTAAAATGCTCCTTTCAATGGCTCTGCTTAAAAAAAGGACCCACTTCCTGAATGTAATGTACCCTCCTTACCACAGTGCAGCAGAGGGGCCAAAACCACCACATGAAGAGCAGGGCCAGGAGCAGGAACAGCGCCAGCAGGGTGATCAGGAGGATGGTGCCATCGAACTGGGGGACGGAGCACAGACGCCGTTAGCAGCGCACACAGCAGCTCAGTCACAAAAAAAGACAACAAGTGACCTCAGCAGTTTAACAGTAATGGCTTTTTTAGGTTCAGTCATGTTTGTGTTTAAGACAAATGATTCAGTGACTGGGCTTGTTTTAAATCAGCCAAACATAGCTTCCATTACAGGCTGCTGAAGATCACATGTCGTTAGGATTTCCCCTCTCCATCCTGTGGTCGAGACAGGGGATTGGTATTTATCCGGACTCAGCAGAGGGGTCCATCTCACTCAGCATTCCCCGGTACCAAGTGTCTGCTTCTCAGAAATTACTTCATCCACCAGCTGACAGGCAAAAATGTGGTTTGGAAAACAATAACAAGAGGCTTGTTGACAGAATTAAGGTGGTTAGTGCTGAAGTGTGGGGATTTGGATTTTATTATCATTCTTGAATTAACCACAGGTTTTCAGCCTGAATGTTACTTTTCACACGAAGCGGGACCATCTGGAAGCTGCTTCTCAAGGTTCAGAGGGGCTCTTTAATCTTTAACCATGCCCACAAAGTGGGAGAATTTTCCAAAAAAAATATGGAAGAGTTAAAAAGCACAGAGAAACAAAAGGAAGGAAAGGAGCGAAGTTGTCACTTACACACTCTGTGGTGGTGATGTGCACATTGCTGCTGATGAAGGACAGGCCGTTGTTCATGCTCACTTGGAGATAAATCACCCTGGAATCGAACCAGATGTGTGAAAAAGATAAGCTAGTCCTCTGACATCACGACAGCAGATCCTGCCTCCTGTCAGTGGTGTTTTTAATAACATAATAAAGATCTCAACTCTTGCAAATGGTCAGTAACCCTGACCTCTCAGGCTGGGACAAAACAATTCTGGGAATTTCAACAAAAACAGTCTTAAACATTATGTTGGTGTTTGATGTTCACAGCAGAGGAGGTCATTATATTTGATGCTGTCTCAATATTTAACTGGAGCATCTTTAAGGAAAGAATGACTTACAGGAGGCATACACGATTATTTCTGTCGGGGTCGAAGGATCCTTTTAATTCTATATTAACATAATGTGGTGATAATGATGATTAAATCAGATCAAGATGTGATGGAGGGGAGATTGCTGTCTGGCAGCTTTCAAAGAAGAGAAGCAGACGGAGGAGTACAGATGTTTGAATGATGTGGTGACTGGCCCAACATGAATGAAATGGTGTGAGGAGGCATCTTAACTGTTCAGGATTAGCTCCAGGAACAACGCTTGGATCCATGAATGTTCTGTTTTAGGCAAAGTGACTTCAAAACTGAGCATCCAAACTGGCTTCATTAGTCTAAACACTAGTGGTTTTTCTCTGAGGGGGTTTGTACCCTGCAGAGAAACAAACTGCATGTTTGATGGACCTGCTAGCTGCTTCCTGGCTTTGATCAGCCGAGGCTGGACTAGCAGACCGCTGAAAATGGGCAGTGGGGCCCCAATGGGGGTTCAAAGAAAGACAAATAAAAGGCAGATAGAAGGGGGGGGGGGGACCAGAGAGAGAGGAGATGTTGGTGGTGGGGCGGCCTCCTGTCCAGAGGCCGCGCTTTAAGTGATGTGGGGACTGGATGTTTAAGAGCAGGAGAGGACGCTCAGACCTGCCATCTCATCACTGCTAATAAAAAAGCTAATTGGATGAGATAACAGAAACGCGCTGGCATAAACAGACCGATACCCGTGCTCTGTTCAAATGCAGAACAGAAGCAGGACAAATCATGGAAGCTTTTCCACTGCAGCTACAGAGCCTCTTGTGTTCTGCTGAGCCGTGTTGGGATTTAGAGATGTGGAATGGGTCATAAAACCCCCCCAAAAAACAAGTGAACGTATGGCTGGCTTCTTATGGTCTGTGCCCATAAACACATGTATCCGAAAACGTGTCTCTGTGTTTGAGGAAAGAACGTGAGCCGAGCAGCACGTGGAAGCCTTCTCATAACGCCAGGTGCTCATTTTTAAGAACAAAAACAGCCACGTACTTGCCGACTTCATCGACGACAGGAGCCGGACACAGTAAGAAGGTGTTCTCAACCCCGGCTGGTTTTTCATCTGTGTTGGGGGGGGGGAAAGTTCGTCACTACAGGGAAAAAGCTTGAAAATCAGTGAGAGACAGCAGCGAAGGCATCACGTGGGAACTTACTGACTGTGAAGGTGTCGTTGATTTTGAAGCTGCAGAGCACCTGGTTGATGTCTCGGGCATGGAGGAAGCCGTTTCCACGCACCACCACCTGGAAGGTCTCTGGTTACAAAACACACAGACAATTTTGCATTTTATTTTTGGTAACTCAAAATAACAAGAGGTTCATTCCCACTTTTAAGACTGGACATCCCATCCTACAGAAAGCCTCAATCTGAGCTCGAACATGTGACAACATCCCAGTGATCAGTGACGGTGGACCTTCCGGAACATTCTCCAACCTGCACCCAGGATCTCCGGAGCTCAACCACAGTGACTACGCTGCTTATCATGTGTCTGATCAAGAAGCTTTCCTTCAGATTGCTCGGTTAGGCCGGACACTCAGCTCTGAAAAGAGTCTTGGTTGTTTCAATCCTTCAGTTTCAGAATGATGAAGGCCAGGAATCTGCTCTCAGGAACCTGCAGCAGAAGTACTTCTGTCGCCTTCTCCAGATGGCTGTCTCAGACCTCTGTCTAGTGACCCTCATGGAAGGTCACCAGAGCCAAGTTCAAGTTCAATAAAAGAGCTCTCAGCACTAATGTAGATGCACCTAAATGTAAATTTGAACTAGATTTGCATTAGTCGTTTGGAATATTGACTGTAGATTGATGACAGAATCTTAGATTTCCTTTATTTTAGCACAAGGCCACTACATAAATATGTGAAAAGTGACAACATCCCAGTGTTTAAAAGACATCCCAGTAATGAGAATAGTGAAAATCCCAGTTATATCTGCATGTGTGCAGTATATTTTGTGTTGATTTACAAAGAAATTACAACAACACATAACACCAGTTGCTGTCACCATGACGAAACCACACAGAGTTGATTAGGTGTTGGAGGGCCACGCCCACTGCAGCAGGCCAGCCAATAATATTCACTAGAAAGAGCTATAATTTCCCTCTTCCTGTTGAAGGATGACAGAAAATCTGTTGAACAGAACACAAAAGCAGATGTGGAGCGGAGCGAAAGTGTTTCCACTCTTGCCAAAAGTGTGTGTACTCAACCCTTTCTGTGATCCGTTTCATGCCATTTGATGTCTGTTTAATGCTGAGGCTTCTGCTGACTTTACATTACACCTTTTGCCAGTGAAACCACTGCCACTCTCCAGAACCTTTTAAAATCCAGTCAGGATTAGCATTCCCACCGAAATTGCCTTTCCCAGAAGAATTCCTCCAGAAGACCTGGGTTGCCCATATGTGGTCAAATTCAGCTGGGAAAGGCATTAATGAGGCGACAGAGGACGCTACAGAACAACCAGTAATGGATGCTCTTCTACATGTTACACAGTGGGGACCACAACATTTCACTAGTAAAGTGAGAACACTTTAACTAGTCCTCCTTCCTTTAAAGGAGGGTTTCAAATCTGGTTTGAAGGTTGAGGTTAGATTTGAGTGTCAATTAAGGGGCTGGGGAGTGAATTATGTTAATAAGGCCTAACAAAGTATAAACGTGTGTGTGTGTGTGTGTGTGTGTGTGTGTGTGTGTGTATTGTTGCACACCTCCTGCGCAGACACTGGAGGGCTCAGCTGCCAAAATCTCAATGCAGGATTTTTTGATAATCTATAGAAGAACAGAAAAGGCCACAATTCAAATTTCATTCAGTTTCATTCATAAAAACGTATATGGTGAAAAGTATTTATGAATCAGCCTCCTGCACGCAGAGGACCTGATTTACCGAATTGATGACTCCTCGCAGGGCGTGGAAGCCGCCCAGCACAGGAAACACATGCTCGATGGTGTCTGCAATGGTGGCCAGCTGAAACGGAGAGTGGTGAAGAGGAGGAAGATGGAGGAAAGAAGTGGAATTCAATTAAAAAGTCTTGGTTGTGTTTGGTTGTGCTCAGTAGTGTTTCTGTGAAAGCGCCGCTTTTCAGCTGGGAATTAAAAGACTTATGTGAGTCATCCTCATCTTCATCACGAACTGTAAAGTCTGATTCAGATATTTGTGTGTGTAAGAACACTCTGGTTGGCCTGCGTGCATGAGCACATGGCGGCTTCAGTGCTCGATTGTAAACTGTGGATTATGATGAAGTCGAGGTATTGACTCTCATTCCAAACCAGACGTGCGACACGTATGGAAAACGTGCACCGCCGTGCCAGAGGCAGCGGGGACGCGTGGGACCGCCAGAGGTTTTACCTGTGTTTCATTGAAGTCCTTGACGCCAACGCAGTACACAATGGCTCCCAGAGATCGGGCTTCCTCTGCCTGTTGGAGGAAAAACAGGGAATGGATCTATGACGCCCGGAAGACTGGAGCACCTGAAGCTGAGACGGCGGCAGCTGAGGAAACCCAGCGTGCAGCGGCTACCTCCTGCTGCGCGGTGATGAGCTGGTGCTCCTGCAGCTCTCCGTCCGTTAAGGCGATGATCACGCTGGCCGGGCCTGGAGGAAACACACCTGCCTGTGTCAGCATCCAGCAACCATCCACCACACGTTCCAACAAACCAGCTCTTACCAAAGTTCTCCCGTTGGATCTGCTCATTCGCCTGAAAATAACAACACAGTCAGGGTCAGATTCTTTTCCCAGAGAATTGCAAAGCTTTTGTTTGGCTGGTTTGATTTTAAGCGTTTATTTCAAATAAAAGCATTCAAATCTACCCTCTTCAATCCCAGGTGCATAAATGTGTCTCCACCAGGAATCTCTCTCTTCAAAGCATTCAGTCCTTTTCTGATATTTATCCTGTGGAAGGGGGACGGCTGCTTTAGTGCTGATGAGATGAGTTTTGGAATTGTTTTTGGTGCCTGTCATGTGCTGATCATTATAAGTTTTCAAATTATATTATATCAACATGCAATATATATTTAATTTGTCATTACTTGGAACTTTTGGGACAAATTTAGCTTTGCTGCTCGCTTGTTCTCGATTATCTTAGCTACCAGGTTTGACTCGTTACCTGTTTTCTGTCAGTTTCATGATGGTGGATGCTCTGGAGGAGAATGTTATGAAGGACATTCTCAACATGGGACTAAAAAAAAAAGGAGGAAAATAATGAGCAGTAGAACACCCATAGATGAAATGATCAAAAGCTGAGGTAGATTCCAGCAGTGGCTTGGTGCCCATGGATGTATCCCATCCTGGAATACATTTTTCTGAACAAAGTTACAAACACTGGCTCGGTACGGGCTCACGGAATCACAACAGTGTGTGGTGTCGATCAAAAACATAACAGGAGTGTGATAACACATATTGAGCTTCTTCTTTAATGCCTTTGCTTCTAAAACAAAGAGACACAAACAGAATGCTGGGTTTCCAGCCCTTGTGTCGCTGAACCTTCAGATGTGGATCCGAACACCTAAACATGAGTTCTAAAAAAAAAAAAAAAAGGTTAAAGGGCCAACAACCCCAGCATTTGTTGTGAGGGCCTCAAAACAAAACCACCCGGGAGCTGATGACAGCTAATAAATCACCTCTTTTTAGAATAAAGTCTGCCGAGGTCCAGCGACGGACTGTTTATTCAGTCTTTGGGTTCCCAAGGTTTTTTCTTTGATGGCTCATACCACAACATTTGTTATGTTTCTGACAGAAACAGAGGGAGGATGGGGATCTAATAAGCAAATTTCATCCAGAGCGTGCCGTGTTTCCAGCAGTGACGCTGCTTTTTAAAAAAAAATATATTTAGATGCTAGAATGTCAGATCCAAAGTTAAATCTTGTTTAGGTTTGCGCACAGAGATCTAACTTTGGATAACTATGACCTGGATGAGTGAGAACCTGTGCAGACCTCTAGAATGCCAGATCCAACATGCAATTCAAAAAACCCGTGTAGAGGCTGAAACCCAATGTTCGGCATCTCCACTGACACCAGACACTTCCGAACATTCGGTCTGGACACTGATGGTTTTAGCGTATGGCCAGTTGAAGCTTGGGCAGATTCTATTTTTCTTTACTGGGCTCCAGGATGTGGACAGCAGAGGCCTTTCGGCCTCTAAGGGATTACAGCCTGGTTATAAAAACTTTCAGTTGTTGCGGTGTCCAGCTGGAAAGTAGCGTTTCTCTTTCCCCTCCTGACATTTCTAATGTTTAGGGACACCTCTTACCTTTTAAATTTCTCAGCTAAATTCTCCACAAAGTAGTAGATTTCCTCCCAGTGATTCTTTACGCTGCCAGACCTGCGACAAAGAAAAAAAAGGACGCAGACATGAGACGTCACTGTCATGGATGCAGAGACTCAAAAAGTAACAACTTAGCAGATAAGGTCTGAAAGATAACCGATGTCATGAACGGGCTTCAAGAACGTGGCTTCACTACAGCAACAACCCCTAAAAATTCAGTTATGTTAATCAACATATGTTAGAGCAGTCAGAGAAGAAGAAAATAACATCTTTGGCAGCCAAAAACAACAGGGGCTCTCTTTTTATTTTTCAATTTGCTCCACATGCTGCAGGCTATGGATCCTCTACACTCTTAACTGTTCATATAACTTCAGAACTTGGCCTAATTATTTGGAACATCTGCTTTCAGATGCTCATTTACACGCTGTTTAAATGGCTGGTGAGTAACAGATGACTGTCTCAAAGTAATGAATTGCATGACTCAGACACTGATGTACTTTGCTATGTTTCCCTTTGTATTCATTGTTAAGTTTTATTAGTCCAGCATTTGATTTATATCTTAGTATATCAATGTGCTTTTACTTATGCTTAGTTCTGCATTGTCACATTTGTGACATTTCTGGTGCAGCATTTCTCACATGACCCACTGTGTTAATGTTTAAAAACACCACTGGGTGAGTAAATGAACAACGTAATTCTAACAAGGCTTTTGACACCAAAAGGTAAAGTGTTAACATAAAAGAGGCTGGTTTGTAATTTAACACAGCACTGTATCCTCAAAGGGCCCCTGAAGGCTGAGGAAATAGGTCTCGGACTTCCCAGGGGAAATATAAAACAAGCTGGTTATAGAAAAAAGAAGAAAAAAGCCTCCCCATGGAGCTAGCTTCATTTCCTCAGAGCAGACTGTTGGTGTAAGTACTAATGTTATTAAGTGTGAGCAATACAGAAGATGGTCTACTCCAAAATGTGGCCAGTCAGCAGGTCAGGCATTAGCTAACCAGTCAACCAAGGTTGGGGGTGGTGGTGTGTGTGTGTGTATGTGTGTGTGTGTGT